>RDPX01000275.1:1094197-1117720 GCA_003991215.1 Morbakka virulenta
GGGATCGATGTATCGAGGGATCGATGGATCGATGGATCGATGGATCGATGGATCGATGGATCGATGGATCGATGGATCGATGGATCGATGGATCGATGGATCGATGGATCGATGGATCGATGGATCGATGGATCGATGGATCGATGGATCGATGGATCGATGGATCGATAGATCGACCGATCGATAGATCGACTGATCGACCGATCGATAGATCGATAGATCGATAGATCGATAGATCGATAGATCGATAGATCGATAGATCGATAGATGGACAGATCAATAGATAGATAGATGGATAAATGGATTCGATAGAGTGATAGATGGATAATTGATTGTTATTACATTAATGCTTCAACTTATAATGTCCATTAAAAACAAAAACCATTGTCTGTCAAGAAATACTACCTATTCTGCCTTTTGCTGAGTTATAAAGTACCGTGGTACAAAGTTATAACTTTCTACATTGCTGGTTAAGCTATTTTTTATTGTCGGTCTCCCTCCTTGAGAACAGGGCAGTATGACCTCCTCTTTTCGGTTCCAATAGACGTCTTGGCCGTTCTATAAAAAAATAACATCGCCTTTTTTCGGCGCAGAGATGCAAAGTGCCCTGACATCAAATATGAGCCTTCTACGTTGCCTGCTGTAGGATTCCATCGTACAGACACATACACTCTCTCACACACACGCACTGAAACTGAATTAAAATTTCATAGATGTGGATTCTGAGACTAAAACGTTATTGTTAAAAACGAAAAGAAGAATGCTGACAGCAGCATCTTTTATGAATTTACTGGGTTTTTTTACACAATCCGTAAAGCTATTCGAAATACGAGGAACCTTACAGATCCAATTTATAAGAAATATTAAACTGTTGTTGTTATATGTTTTCTATTAAAACAAATCCAACTGTAACTGCATATTATTTTAACTTGAAGACCTGTGAGGCATATCTTACCAGATGTTCGGTTTAACTATAGAAAAACCAAGCTGAATAACAGGTCAGGACAACATGGATAACGCAAGAACTGGATGTCATTGACAAAACATAAATAAAATGAAATGTAGCAGAAAATTGCTACATTTTTGAATTATATCATATTTAGCTATGTATATTGACACGTTGGTATGGCTATTAAGGAGATCAGAAGCACAGAAGCAGGACTAAGTGGTGTGGATTCGCATAAAGGGCTTTCAATTCAAATAATTAACAGTATTGAATTCCCCAGTCCGTTTTTTTTGCAAAATTTTAATATCAATTATAGAAATTATTCTGGAGGCTACTTCACTATACTTTACTATACTTATTATTTTTTTTTTTTAGTTTTAACGTCATTTTTCCCCAGTAACTGGGGCTCAGACGGTGCCCTTCAAAGGGACTTTGATTTGGCAGTGAGGAATTTCTTGGCCGGATGCCCTTCCTGACGCCAACCAATGGCTTTTTTTTTATTTTGCAAAGTTCCAAATTCTCCTCGACAGCTCGGGGAATCGAACCCGGAACTCTTGGTTACTGTGCAGTGCACTAACCATTAAGCCACGGCTCCTCACTTTACTATACTTATTATACTATATTATAAACTTTATAATGTAGGAGTTCCCAATAAATCGACAGCAATTGAACTGTAATCTCAAAAGAAGTGACGGTAGATCGCAAGAGGTTAAAAAGAAACTCGTTGTATTTGAATCTATCATCGACAATACCGAATTGTGACTTGCCAGCTTAGGAAATAAAAGGTTCGATGAACGAATTTTTCACTTTAATTTCCGACTTGACTGAAGTATACGGCGTGTAATCCTGAACTCTGCGTGCGTGGTCAAACGCATTTGCTATTTGCACCTTTTTTCACAGCACAAGGAGTATTAGAATTAACTGTGGAACTGGTCTGAGTTAAAAAAGCCAACTTACCACTCCCTTGCAGGATGAAAGAAGGGATTTGTTTTCATCATGTCCTATTTGAAGTTTACCTGTTGTACCTGTCGATCGACAATCGCTAATCCAGAGATGGGAAATGTAGAGGGGCAGTCTCAAGCTCTAACTAAAAAGTACGACACAGACCTCATATCTAAAAAATTGAGCTGACGTTGTAAATAGTGATGGAAATAAAATCACTGATAGCGGAATAGCGGTCATTTTCCACACAGTTTAATAGAAGTCAAGCTATCCAAGCAATGTTCGACCTGTGTTACTTCCTCATTAAGAACAAAAAAGATTTTCAAGACGGAAAGATTATGAGAGGCTTTCTTTGCAAGACCAGACCCGTTGTTTCAGGATTTTAAAATCAACCCAGAGATATTATCTTTAATCAAAGCTTTTCAGTAATCAAGGATAGAAGGTACACGGTAGTGAATGGCTTATGATTTGACACAGTAGCGTTGACAAAAACATCCCTGATCGTGTGTGCTTTTCACTGCACTTGGACGAGTAATGAGGCATAAATGATTATCTTATGCATTTTTATTCGCGCAATGTTAGGAATATAACTGTAAAACAGGCACTGTTTACAATGCTGCCCATGAATTAACACAAGATTGGTAGAGAACATTGTCCACTTTTCAAAACCGTTATCGAAAAATCCCATCTTCCAATGTGGTGTCAATCCCAACGGACGGCGTTCTGAAAATGGTGGCTATCTTGAATGGACTTTTTGCCATATGCAGCCAGGATAATGCTCTTCCCGAATTCCTCAACTACATCTGTATCATAACTCAAGAGGAATTGTGTTGCAATGCTAAATATTAAAGATAACTGATGTGGTAAGAAATTACCCAGCATTATTTAGACAAGACTGTTCTGTGCGTATCTGGAGGAGTCTGACTTGAACCGGTCGGAGCTGTTACTGAACACTGACGTGGAGTGGTGCAGCAGAAATTTTAAAAGTTCTGTCAGGAAATAAAGGCATTTTTCCCTCTGGTAAACATGTGCAGGATGTAAGCATCCCACTGATGATTAGTGGTTGCTAGGCTTGACATTTTTAGCCGATCTGACCAACATGCTAAGTCTAATTTATGACTACGAGGACAAGACAACACAGTGGTCAATGTGATCAGCTCAGTTGACGATTTAAAACAAAATAAAAAGCAGCAGTAGATGTCTTCAAAGCTGCATTGCCATGGTTTGTTAAACAAAGATCTTCCACCAGAACTGACAAAGCAACTAAAAATTATTGTGAAACATGACAGCGCACGGTACACAGAACAAACTATTAATTTCCTGTCAGACACAAACGAATGGTTTCAAGACTGTTTTACTCCAACCAACTGTTACAGTCATGTGCTATCTGTAAGGATAAACGATGACATTGAGTTATTATCATCACGGATTGACAAGCTGTTTCATTCCAATTCATCCCTAGTGTATGATGTGATTTAGACAATACAGATACACATGGGTCTTTAGCCTGGACCTCACGGAAAATTTTGAAACCTACTCACAGAGAATAAATATTCAAAAATGACGAAATGTTCTCCTTTTTGATTGCATTAGTTGTCTTTACTTGAACGTCAGTCTTTCTCTCCATCTAGATTGATGAGCATCTGATGATCTACAAGTTTTATGCAAAACGTCGTTTGTTGCTAGGACAAGCTTTATCATGTCATGAGTCGTAAACTTTTTCTGAGCTCCGTTTCAAGGGATACTTCCCCCATCGTCAGGCTGACGTGAGAAGTATCTCTCGAAACGTAAGTGTTATAGCACACAAAGCTGGAGGATATGCTAAGACATTTAGCAGACTTTAGCAAGACTTTAGCAAGACGGAAAAAGAAAATCTAAAGATATGAAGGAAATATAAGTCAATATTTGAAGAAATAATATAATGAATAAGGAAATTTTCATGTCTTTGTATTCCATAAGATTCTTTGTTAATAACTTAAAAGCATCGTAGTGCCAATAATTATCAAATACTTTAGAGAATCGATAAAAATGAGATAGAGGTCTTTGCTATGTTAGAACCTTCCCCTTCTTCCTCCTCCTCCTCCTCTCTCTCTCTCTCTCTCTCTCTCTCTCTCTCTGTCTTCAAGGAACTATAGCACAAAAATCGTTCTATACGTCTCTTGTTTAGAGCAATCTCGGGAAGTAACGTTTTCCAATTCTCTCAAGAACAATTTTCAGTAAAAGTTTCAAGATGTGAGACCTCAGGCTTAGCTTTCAGTTACTTTGGAGTGTAAAGTGTCCCTGGTATCTTTAGTATTGTTATAAAGATGAATTTGAGTTTATCCTAGGGGATTTTTACTGGCTTTGTATATTTTGTTGACCATTTGCCAGATTACATTGACCCCTCCTTTTTTTAGAGCTTTGATAATCTCACTGTACACATCAATTGGTCCTGCTGGTCTATTCACTTTTATTCTTTCTATACACAATCGAAATTTTGATTTTAGAATTGGAGATCGTTTTTCAATAGGGTTCATTCTACTTCGGATTATTGGTGATCACGGAAAAGTACTTCCAGGTATTCTTTTCAGCGTTGGGCAATGTCGTCAACTCAATTTGTATTCGGACGTCTGGAGATTAAATACATTGAGACAATTGTAACAATCCTAGTTCTGTAATCCCCTTGATCTTCCTGAAGATTAGTTTTGTGTCATGGCAATGATTTTCGATTTCTTTCCATTGTTCCTCAAGCTACTTTTCCTTAGCTGCCCTGTACTTTTCCTTGAAATCTTGATTTATTATTTGATGTTCGATGGGATTGACTTTTAATAACCTTTTTGTGTAGTAGCATTTTAACTTCTGAAGTGAAACAGTGAGACAACGATTTTGGCTTTTGTTTGATGGAATTGTTCTTTTGTGCAGCTTCTGTATTTTCAATGATAATCCTTTGGTAGTGTTTCTCTAGATATCGTGATGGTAGAAGTTGGACCAGTAAGGACTGCTGTCAGGAGTATTGAAGTCAAAATTGGATTTTGACTTTGGCTTTACAAGACGTTTTAAGGAAAATTTGTACCTCGATAAAAATTGGATGATCAGATTTGATGTCAGCACCTAGCTACATTTTGGAACTCTTGATTGCGTTTTGAAACCTCGTGCTTATCAAAATGAAATCAATGTAGTTACTGGCTCTCTCAGCATCTTCTGGTCGATCTTTTCGCTCCTTCCTTTCACCGAGATCACAAGGTCCAAATACACTACCGTCTTTCTCTGAGCCAACCTGGGCGTTGAAGTCTCCTACAACAATGAGAATCTTTTTGGACTTACAAATACTATGTACATCGATCAAGGGTTTGTAAAATCTGTTAGTTTCTTCTTAATCAGCTTAGGCTATTAGAACATATACGATTCTAAAGTTAACGTTAAAAGGACTAGCTTTAAGTTTAACAGAGAGGAATCTTCCCATCATAGGCCAGATTGAAATAACGGATTTAAGGAGTTTTTGTTGAGAATTAAAGCAACAGCGTGTTGATATTTATCTCCGCCAGAGACGTTATTTAGATGTCAATCTTTCTTAATATCCCCTATCTGGTTTCACATAAGCCCAAGCAATATATCGTAATTATGTCCATTTCTGCGAGCACATTTTCTATCTTTCCTGGTTAGATAAAGGTGCAGACATTCAAAGTGCTAATTTTAGATATCCTAGATCTGAAGCTCTTGGCAAAATGTTTGCAGATTTAGATGTTACAGTCATAGGATGAAAGTCACGATAGCCCTGCAGCACCAGTTGTTTGTTACCGGACGTGATGCCACCAAAGTAGTGAGCCCCATTGACGTCGTTATTGTTGATCACATTTCATGGCATATCATGACTGACTTGGCCAAGATACTGGAATAGATAGCCCAGGTTCTTGCTTTAGAAATTCTTTTTTTCGAGGCACCATCTCAAGAAGAGGCTGTTAAACAAGGCTGGAAAGACCCTCCTACCCACTGGTTTTAAGGCTGAGTTATCAAACGTTTACCAAAAGATGGTTGCCAACCAAAGCGGTAGCGTCAATTAACCTCGTAGCTAACAGGCACCACACCTTGGTCAAGAGAGACTTGGAAGTAATTGTGCCAAAGGGTAAACCCATTTTCTCAAGTCAAAATTCCAGAATTGTATGCAGTTTTACATCAATACCCAGGAAAACAAATGCTAATTAGTAAAGCAAATATCCATCAAAATCATATTTTGACAAATTTCATCGATTATGAGTAAATAATTAACGTCGTGCATCGGTAGCCATTCTTGTACATACTATTAATGCATTTAATTGTTTATGAGACTGCCCTTGGAATTTTACAGTAACGTTTTGTTATGTCAAAAAGAGTGATGGGTTTAGGGTTGTATTGAGGGTCTCACAGGGCTGTATTCCGGCCGTCTACTTCTTTTTACTACAACGTTTCTGAGCGTATTGGTAGTGAGAAAGATATTGTCTGGTCGTTCAACATAACAACGACAGAACATTTTGACTATGCAGATGAAATTGCTTTGGTCAATGGTGACATGCGCTACACAAATGGAATACTATCCAGACTAATACATCAGTTGGGTAGTAACTAACCAACTAACCTACTCGTCAAAAGAGTATTGCATTTCCTTAACTGTAACTATATTACAAATATTTGTTATTAAGTCTAAAAAGTGTTGTAAAATCCTGAGCTACATATACTGGTGAAGGCTGTTGTCAGCTGAAAGTTTTTCCTTATAACGAAGATTTCTCTAAAACTTGGTCAGTTTTTTTCCATTCTTCAATTTTCTGTTTCTTGTACAATATTATAATGATGAAAGAAGAGAAAAAAATCTCTAATATTTTGATGATACACTCTCCTTCTTTTATATTTAAAACATAAGGTATTTTGAACATATAGTATTAAATGTCATCATCAATCGCTTCCTCCGCGAAGTGGGGAATACGAAACCGAATTGCAAAATTTTCTCAACTCCTCTTTGTTGCGTGTTAGCTGGTTTAGGCTGGATACAGATGGATAGATGAGTTTTGTCCAAGCTCTGATGTCGTCTACGTAACGTCCTTTCGGGCGTCCCCGTGATCTTTTTCCAGCGACGATTTCTTCCAGGCATACTTTGGAAAGACTGTTCTTGTTGTTTCGTGTAGTGTGCTCCAAAAGACGTAGCTTTCTTTCTTTGATGATCTGTTATCCTCATCATCCTCATCCTCATCATCACCATCATCATGTGCCATGCAATCCTGTGTCGGCGACCAGGGTCCTCCACTCTACTGTCTCACACATAGTCCTTATTGTCTGCGTGTTTCTCTCGTTTGCCACTCACTTTGAAGTATCATCCATCATTTTCTACCTTGGTCTTCCATGAACTCCTTATAATAGTTAGGGGATTACCTGAGAAAAATGTGCACTTTGTGAGACAAACATGGAGCTTGGCACAGTGGTAGATCATGATTCGAAGACAATAATTTCGATGAGACTTTACCTCAAAACGGCCCTAGAGCTCCATATTGATAACGTCACTAAAATATAAACAAGCAGATTCTTACACTAACACTTTGATCAATTCACGTCAATGTGAAGGTATCGCCATGCTGATCAAACTTTGTTTTATACCCATGGGCTGAAAACGTACCATTCAGAAGATATGAAGGCCCTAATGTTTTATGATCAGGGGGTAGCAATCGAAAAATTATGACAACAAATTGGTCAATAGTTTAATGCCTTTGCTTGAAAAATCTAGTTAAAATCGTACATATTTACTAGATTAAATAAAGTATTGAAACCTTGTTGCTCTTTTAAAATGTTATTATAAAAAATACCGTTTTCCTATTTGAAATTCACCCCTGTCCCCAATCAGGAATTTGAAGAACACTTTTTATTTAAATGGAGTACTGTTGTAATGGTTAAAAAGCTCTTTAAAAGTGGATTGAAATAGAGAGCCATCGTGTGAAAGAACTCCTTTCGAGTGATACGGGGCTTTAGTAGCTTAATATCAAGAGCTACGCCTTGGTAAAAGAGGGGGGAGTTAATTCTCCTCACTAATGCAATTTATCAAAGTCTGAAAAGGTACTTAAATGTTATGGTCGCACATTAGATCAATAAACATAATTTTTATTCCAATAAAAAAACCTCCATTAATATACTTATTTTTAAAAGTAGTGGACATGCCGCAAAACTTGCACAGTTTGGTACATCTTAAATTGTTTCTTTTGCATTTGCTTTGTCTGGTATAAGCACCTCTCAGCTACAATTTAACTCCCAACACGATTGGGATGGTCATCCAGATCAGAAAAAATAGTTTCTTTTGTAATGATCCAGCCCTACTCCTTTGGTTTGAATTCCACAGTTTTTCATAGGGGCCCACATCAGATCAAACTATAAAGAAAACGGGTTACTCTAATTTACATAAAATTCAACAAACAACAACAAAAAAATACTTGTGTGCAAAAATCAATTAAAAATTTAATTAGCTAGCAAATTTGATGACAGATCATCTCATCTCTCATCCCACTGTTAAAGAAAATAAGAAGATATAGACAATAAGAAAAAAAGTAGAAAAATAAATTGGAAAATAGAAGGAAAAAGTAATCTCATTAATGTGTGCCAATTTAAAACTAACATACTAACCCTCCGTTACCAATGGATCTTTTCAAGTGCCATAATTGTATCAGATATTGGTGGAAAGTTTTTACTTGCACGGTTTTTCTGTATGAAGAGATATCTTCTGTACTCATTAACTGATTCCAGATCATTACCTTGGTCGCTCATCAGTACCATATATCTTTCAATAACTTGTATATGTGAAACTTCAGGCTCCTCTGGTCTACACAACGGTGACAATCTAGAAAGATAAGTAACACGCTCTTTGGTGGAAGGCTGGAATCCAGTTCATAGTAGACGAAGTTATGGTAATAAAAGAATATCATTTCTATGCCAGGATTGTAGATAGTAATAAGAGTAAAGATGTGCTCAAATCTGTGTACATTATATAAGGACACTTAACTTTGACTTTTGACTGTTCAGCTTTGATAACCAATAAGTCAAAGTACAAATTAGAAAAAAAAAAATGTAGACTTGTCTTTTGAAAGTACCTATAGCAGAAGAATAAGACTTTAATGGTCTCAATTCTATTCTTTTACTCGTAGAAAACGCAAAAAATATATCACACCAGGTGAATGCAAACCATACAAGCAGAGTCTGGTTAAGTTCTTTTTAAGGTTTACGGCTTAGTCATGGACGAGAAGCCATTTCCTGTGTATATTATGGCCAAACTCAACCGATACCGATTGTAATCCCAGCAGATGGAGAACAATGATTGCGATGACCACCACATCTGTATCAACTACTATCTCGCTATTCCCAGGTTTCACCTTTTGAACTTAAAGAAAAGTATACGTCCGAAACAGCATCAACACGAGTACTCGATATTTTATTGAGAGACTTAAGCACTGACGTTTTGAACTCCTTGCTCGCATAATCTCCAAATTTTGTGAAACCAATTGGTCTCAAGCATTGTACGACTGCCACTCTATCAACTACTTTTGCAGTAGCAGCTGGAAATGTAACTGACGATATTCTTCCAAGCAAAACAAGAAGTCTGATTTGCTAGTCTTCCATTTCCTTCCGTACTCTGAAATGGAAGGTTTGTAATTGTGGTTTGCATGCTGTAAGAACTCTGTCAAGTCACAATCTCACAACTGGCATGATACAAAGAGTAAAGGATATACACCCCTCCCTTTCAAAAACAAACTTTGTTTTTTCTCTAAACCGTACAAGCCTGTTTTTTCTGTCTTATTTTCAATTGGGACTTCACACTTGATTAATCGTTTTTCAATATACTGATGCAATTGCCTCTCCTCTAAGTCTTTTGCTCTCATCACAGAATCAATTGCTTCTTCATTCATGGTCACCTTGCTTACTAAGTGAACCAAGTTGTCATCTTTTATCAAAAGTATTTCCATAGTCTGCAAAAGCTTTGCGCAATTCTCTACATCTTTTCTAAACTGTGTTTCAAACGCGTTAGTATCTTCGTAATGATTTAATGTTTTATCATTCACCTTTTCATTTCTGAAAGTCTTCATCATTCCTGCTATTTTGGGGCCAGTCACCACCCACTTCATCAGACCTGTATTGTCATTTAACAGAATGTCAACTGCACCACCGTCAACTTTGAGTGGTATATTATTGTGCTCGTATATTTGGTCAATTCAATAATTGAAAACGGCTTTCCAGTTTTGCTAATTGTAAAATTTCCAAGGAAGTCTGGAAGCTTGGGGTCATTAACGTAAACTGGTAACTACTGAGCATACTGCGCATAATCTAGCACTGTACCAAGTTTCATGATGGTCCCTCTAAATTACACAATTTTGCTAAACATGGCACTTTCCTTCTAACAACAAGGCCTATGTACTACTCCAGGGGAAGAAGGAAATTTTAGAACAGAATGAAAAAGAATAGGAAAGAAAAGAAAGGAAAACAGAGCAAAATTTCAGACATATAATGAAAAACGTATGGATATATTTCTGTAAATGTAGGAGAAAAACTAAGAGTTTTTTTACAAACATCTTTTTAACACTTTTTCGTCACGTTTTCAGAGTATACTCCTTTAGACATACTTTCAACCCCCTAGTAAAATACCATTAAGACTTCTAGTATTTTTACCTCTAAGATAAAAATATTAATTCAGTATTAAATAAATTTATTTTGAAAAATAAGCCATCCTATAAAACTCTTATCTGGCAATGCCTACGTATTAACACTTACTAAAAAGCTACACTATATTCACTTATGAAGAAACTGATAATCTAGAAAAAGTTAGAGTAGGCAACTTTTTCAAATAGGTATTTCTGGCTAAGCTTTTTAACACCTTTGGGACCTCCTAATGGCACCACCACCCCTCAAAGAGAGCAAAAACTTCTATATCCTGAATTTGCCAATGATTAATAATAACAACAGAAGTAGTGCCATCAAAGGAAAACAAGTCAGCTTAGTGTAACCCATTATAAAAATACGGGATTAAACATGAAATTTTTCAGTTTCGTAGGTTTTGTGAAAAAACCCAAAAGGAACAGCATGCTTTGGTGGCAACTATTTTATTATGTGATAACGGGGTATTTGCACAGTGTTCAAATATACTATTTTTGGTTGAAAAACGGCAACTGCCTTGGTGATTACTCACTCCCAAACAATGTTATTATTTGATTAAGAATTTTGACAGCGTAATGCTTTCATAAACTGTCTATAGGCAGCTTATAAACTATCCGTTGGAGTTCCATAACTCTCATTGTGTTGAACTTTGAAGTTTATGTCCAGCGAGACTATCTGCCTATTTAATAAGGCTTTTGCATGAAATATGATTTTGAATTCCAACTGTCCAATATTATAGGTTGATAACCCGTATTCCTCCAAGTACAAGCTTTTATTTCTTTACTCGATCAGCCTCTGAGCTGAGCGCCTTCTGTGCTTCTCTACATATTTTTGGTTCGTGGTTTTGATTGATTTAGAGGTCAACAAAACATCATTCTTCTAGTACCCGCTGAGACACACCCCGGTGTTCTATATCTTTTTATGTCCGAACTTTAATTAATAAATACTAACATTCATGCAGGGCTTGTTCTACTAGTTTGGATGGTTTTTGTTAACAGCGGTACTTCTGTTTGAGGAGTCATACACCCTAAGGTTTGTTCTAAGTATGTAGCTGCCTTTACTGTTGCTGTAGGTCGGAGATTGGTATTTCATGTTGCTTTCTAGCTCTTGGACTGATGGTGTAAGTGTGCAACGAAATGAAATGCCAAAGCTAAAAAAATGGCAATTCTACATAGCATTAGCAGTGAAGACTGTTAGTGAAACTTTCTCATAACTCATTACAGCCCGTGCCTGCTGTAACTTCTACAACAATCAATATTTTTTCAGATTTACAGTACATGATCAAAGATAAGGAAATCCTCAACATTACTTTACTCTTCTCTATCTTTTCATTTTAATCAAAGTCACTGTGATATTTCAGAGGAGACACAAGCTCTTTTATTAAATATAAATAGCGCTGTGACAGTACAAACTAACAATTGAATATCCGTCTTTAACAAATTAAAAGAATACTTTCACTCAGGGTTGCCATTTTTGCCTTACAACATTAATCTAAAACGTATGCGTTTTAGACATATAAATCTCTAAGTTTTTTATAATTCTTATATTGCTCTCCTGCATTATCATTGGTATGTACATACATCAATATCTTATGTTAATAAGAGCATGCAGTAGGTAAAAAAAATGCTTATCGCATGGCCCCTTTATTTTTCAAAATAGTATTTGTTCTTATGGCTAAGATCAAGTGTTGAGCTCTGGTCTCTCCTTTGCCAGGTCTTCGGGTATGGGGGCCAACCAAGCAGAACAGGTGGTCTCGAGATGCTTGAGCACTGGCAGACCAAATAAAAAAGAAGGACCTTCCCACGGAGGGTCCTGGAGGGGCGATCTGTATGCCTTGCATTTCATGTTGTCTTGCATGTTTTCTGCCCCCTTTTTCTTGATCTGTTGCTTCATTTCGGGGTCTTTCATAGATGGGAGTCTGTGAAAGAAAAAAATAATAGGCCCACTGTTTACCAGGGGTGCCATCAATAAAAGACCCAGTCTTTAAAAAAAGAAATCTTTCCTAAGGTACCAAATAAATATCGAGGGATTATACTTAGACGATGAACGAAATTTATTGATAACTACTTTAGTATTTCTGTCTCCTAATCTATTTTTCTACCAAATATCTACTCCTTACTTTTGAATTCAAATCTCCAAATACTTCCATATACTTTCCAATCTCGTGTTGTTGATGAAAAACAGTAAACCTGCATTGAGCTGAAATGGTGTCTTGGAAGTCCAATAACTCGCCGCCCGAACCTTGTCTTTTGTAAGACTCTTCAATTGACTTTCCCAACTCAGCAACTTCTCCTTAGAATTACCTCAGTCAGCATCCTGTCCGTCAGCACTTCATTCACGGTCAAAGAACAAAATTTGAGATATATTGTCGGAGTACTGGCACCAGACAGAGATGGAACTGTGGCAAATTAGCTGCTGTTGCCTTTCAGATTTCTCATTTTCCATCATAGGCCGGTAGGAATTTTGAATGGCTTAACGCATGGTTGTATAACGTAACATTTTCTTGTATCTGAATATACAGCTTCAATATACCAATGATCCCAACTTAATAGACAAATCTGTTAGTCATGTGGCTTTATCAACTTCATTGTTATAGTTTCTGGGTATAAACGATCTAGTTTTAACTACTTTGACGGATCAAATTTATTGAAACAAAATTGTGTTCGTTCGATCATACCACAGCCCTGGAGGAAGGCAATTTTCACCTCCGAGTTTCACAAGTTTTGAATTCATTCTTGCAATGATCCTATTCAAAGGAGTTCTGGAAACATTTAAAAGGCTTTTTCAGATTGAAATGTTCTCAAATTAAATATACATAGCACACATTTATTTTTCTGGTGTCTTAAAATTTGAAAAAGGCAAGACTAGCAGCAATATTAAATGAGTGACATTAGCTTGACAGAACAAAAAGCTTTGTCAATTTTTCGTCCATCCAAATGAGAAGTAATTCATTTCTCAGTAGAATGACAAGTTCTCTATTTAAGTAACACTATTAAATTTTTCCAAGCTGAAAGCGCCCCTTGCAAATAATTCTCTGTTAAGTTGAACAAGATTTCCACCCAAAAAAGTTGATAGACCTCTTTCAATAGTTTCTTTTAGCAGCCACATGATGCATGAATGTACACGTTTATTGTAGGATGAGCATTAAAAATGTTTTCAGTTCATTAATTTAATGGTCATCACTATGTGAGGGGTCCATGTTCCGTTAGAGATTTATTGTGGAATCTAAAACCGTAAAATATATTTGAAGATACCAGATAGTTGTGCTCAGAGATCATTTAAAAATTACGCCAAGGTAGAGGTGTTGGTTGGGAAACATAATTTTTTTGACAGAGTCTTACGTTGATCAATAGGGATTATCATTACATCAATGCCTGTTCCATAGCCTTTGAAAAATATGTTGAATGCTACTTAAGTTCATAGGTACATTATTTCCTGTCTCTTAAATGAAGGTTCTTGTTGTCACTTTGCTAGTTTTGCATACCAAACCTGTCTCTGCCAAATCATTGACTATGAGCAAAGTTAAAAAGAGAGATACACTTTCTAAAAGATTACAGACACACACAAAGGTTATTAAAACAATATCTAATATGGTCGTCCTCAAAACGTTGAAAACATGGAATTTATTAAAGCTACAGTATATCCCGTTCATCGACATCACTCAAAAATGCAATTTCTTCTCATGTCGGAAAAAATTTTCCCGTTCGACCATAAAATGTTTGGAAACAATTACTGCTATCTTAAGCTCAGAAAGGGGCCATATTCCATTTTAAGGATGATAAAACGAAAATGCCATGAAGTATGATTGCTGTAAAAAAACCTCAAAACTGTACATATCATGTATTTGTAGTTTAAAATTATATTGCCTGATCGTGATTTTCTATTAGCACCAAATCATAGACAAATTCCATCATTGATAGGATGCGAATATTTGAAAATTTAGTATCCTGAACCTGTACTGGGTGACGAAGAAAGAAAAGTTAAGAGGATTGAGCGACAATTGGATCTAAAGTAGAAAAGGGGTCATTCAAAAAGCAGTTTCGCTCAGAGGGAGAAAGTGGTAGAGTCAATGCGTAAGTTAAAAGAAACGTCCCGCTTTAAAGTCAAATTCAGAAAACAATTGTTTTTTCATCTCAATGGTCTTTCAAAATACAAGTTTGTTATTAATCTTCAAATCAAATGTTTATGTCGTCTGTAATATTCTGCTCTTTTACAATAATATCACATTTTATAGGATCGTCAACATATTGTGGATACTTTTCACCACTACCACCACCATTAAAATCTTCTTTACTCTAGCTCTCTTAGACCGCTTTCTGGCTTTGAGTCGGAGCTGGTAAAAAAGTTAAAAGACGGGTCACCCCCAGCAAATTCACACAAAATTTCAAAACTCAAACTCAGACTCTTATGTAAAAATCCCAGTGTATTAAGTTAGTTTTACCAGCCTTAAAACACTGCTTCTCGCTCTGTGAATATTATCATTTCATCTTGTATTTTGCTAAAATTTTGCTCGCAGTCAACAGACTGCTTACGATTTTTTCTTTCGTTTTCTCAGCCTTTCCAGCTGCATCAAATAGGTGTAATTCGCTGATTTAACAACTATTGTCCTCCCTTATTGGTAGCCGTTTCAATAAACTAATAGTTTTTCAAATGAAGCTAGTATAACAATTTACTTAATATATTATGTTGTCATTAGCTAACTGGAATTCTTTTCAATGCATCCAGCTTGATTATTGGTTAGTATCAGTAACTATTAATCATATTCTTTTTTTGAATAACCGTAGGTTCTCATTTGATTTTCATGCTACTTAGACCGCAATTTTAACTTCTTCAATGCTTGTAAAATATGGGCGTTAACAGTTGAACTAGACAGATACAATGGCAATAGGATCTCGATCCCACTGAACGTTACAATGTATATCTTACAGTGAACAGAAACCAAACGAGGAATTACCAAGGAGAATCAGACAAGGATGTGAGCAACAAATTTACTAAGAATGGTCATGAAAAGCAAGCATAAACGACGGAGACATATCTTGATCAAATGGTCTTTCAAAATCTATATTACAAGGCACTTCCCCTGGTGTTGATGAAAAAAGAGGAAGACAATGAAAAAGATGCAATGATAACTAAATAGTGGGCAGGTATAAACTTTAGTGAAATAAAGATAGTGGAACATAATCACAGCATTGAAGAAAAATTAAACTATCCCGGATGCCCCAACAACTCAGCGGTTATGGGTCATACGATACTGAATACCAGCGATTTTGGTGTTTGATTGTAAATGAATTCAATATGTAGCAAAATCAATGATCTCAAATATACTGCCCACAGGGCTATTCAGCCACTTTTGACTTGAAAAGTGGATTTTCCTTTATCAAAATGCCAAGTTTTTGACTTGTTCGGTAAACCCACTAGGCTCCTTGGCTGGGGTTCTCTCCAAACCAGACTTCCTTTTCTTTCCACGATTTACTTCTGTGGAACAATCAATCGGGCTTTAGGAGAAAGCGGAGAAGCTAATAGTAATTTACAACAGCCTATTTAATGTAGCTAAAGAGCAGTCAAGATTGTAAAATTCGTTGTTTTCCTGAGAAAAAAATTGTTGTTCCATACGGTTGTCTTGGCTTCCTGTTTGTTTAAGAAGACCTTAAGTGGGAATGGATTACCTGCTTAAAAGTTTCAAATTGGGAGAGAAAAAGTAAAAAAATCGAGAGATTTTTCGAAAATCAGAGGCACATTCCCCCAAATTAGGAACATCACGTTCTTTAAATTTCATTGCTGAGCCGAAGTGCACGTGTTTGTGTGATCGGCTCGTCTCCCGATGAGGATGTTTTTCATTAGGAAAAAATCATTTATTGTAAAAAACATGCAATTTTGGCGCTCACGACAGCTCATTACTGAAGTTATTATTTACCTTTACACCGGTTATGTGTCCTAATTATGAGTTTATTTACTAAAAAAACCCAAATATGTTTCAAGAGTAAGTTTAAGTCATCAAATTAATTGTTCGTACCAACGCAGTGACGAATGAATACCGGAAATATCTGGGGTAGTGTCTTCGACATCTCACATACATGGCTACCCACAGGAAGCCTTTACTGTTTCAATAAATTTCATTACTAACTAAATCTAATCCCGAAAGCACATGGCAAAACAGAAGCCTTGCAGTGCACACACCTCTAAGAAATCTTAGTAAACAGGCCTTTTAATAGGACTTGTGTTTCTCACTAAATAAACCAGGGTTTCATTTTTATGGAATTTTCACTACTGGTTTCCTCCTTTAAGTATATTTCTTCTCATAAAAACGATGGCACGGAAAAAAGAAGGCCAGGAAAGAAGAGATAGCTGGGCAGTGTGAAGCTCATGAGGACAGTAGGAGTAGACCCAGGTGACGAACAAGATCGTGCATCGTGAAGAAGGAAAATTCGCTATGACGACACCTGAACAAAGGAGGAGCCGAAAGGAAAAGGTCATGGACGTTCAAAAATGTAAACAAGTAGATAGTAAGTATCATTTGGAATTCATTTGAAAAGAAGAGTATGAATTGCTGTCACAATCGATCATTCGATGTCGATGCATTTGATGTATGAATATTGCTTTGCCCACTGGGTTTTCTCTTGTTCAAAAGAGCAATTTTCACAGAAATCTGGTACTGTTCAGAAGTGTTTTAGTGTTAGGCCAACTTTCCTCCACAGGAAATCCAACAAAATCAGTCTAAAATGGCATTATAGCTATCACAGCTATTTCTATCAATTTTATTCGCCAATTTTAATGTAATCAATTCAAGCAAGGCCCGGAAATCTCCCCTGATCTATTTGTATAATCGTGAACAATAAATAATTACCAATGAAGAAAAACAATAAAGCACTTTATACTTTTGGCATTTCACTTTCAGAGGGAGAGCAATAACGTTCAGTTGTTGGGCTTGCAATTCTTGCAGAAGCGATGGCTAAGCTGAGAAAAAACTTAGTAGCCCCTATGAATTATGCAGATTGTACAAATATGTAAAGAAATTTTGTATATCATTTCTTTATATGGCCTTATCTTTTATCAGTCATGGTCAGTTTAACAATTTTTTTCTCGATTATAAGGAAACGCGGCAGCTGGTAGGGGAAGGGGGTTATTAAAACAAAGATTGCAAAAACAAGAACACTAAATAAAGTTCATTTAATTAAACATTCTGTGACCTAAATAAAACCGACAAAAGCACTAGATCAATCCAGGAGGGAAGTACTATATCGAATTAGCTCATTTGCTATTGACTGTCGCGGAGGTATAAAAGGTTTACCAAGTTTATATGCTTTGGGGTCCATCATATCAAACACTTCAGTTTTATTAAACCACTTCAAATCCTCAAGTTCAACAATGTCCATTGTTAGTTCTGAATTGACTGTCTCCGAAACGCATCCAATCATTAAGCTTGATGGAAACGGCCATGGTTGCGAAGAATGGTACATAATCCTCTGCACAGTTAGGCCACTTTCTTCAAATATTTCCCTTTTTGCTGCATCTTCAATACACTCTCCAGGTTCCACGAAGCCTGTCAAGCAAGAATACATTCCGGGGGGAAAGGTTCTCTTACGTCCAAGCAAAACAGCTTTTCTATCTGGAGATATTATTGAGCTCATAACAACAGGATCAACTCTTGGGTAAGAAATATTGCTCAATCCTGTAACAGAAAACGATAATACAGCATCACTTTTAGTTACACACAAAAGGAAATATATTTACAAAATCAAATTAATCACACGCGCAGTTTACGATTGATCACAACTCACAGAGCCCACTTTCATACAACTATCTTAAAAAAGCCATCACAAACATCAACAATACTTGTCTCAATGGTATGAACCGAGAGCTCCTACAGTTATATTACATTTCATAGCAGGTGGGATACATTTGCATAAATCGATACCAGAGCACCTAACAAAGAAAACTAATGAAGTAGGTAGTGGATTAAAAGTTTTTTCAATGTGTATGCCTGAATGACATGCAGTCACATACATAATTTTGATATGCTTAAAGACATTCACAGCCAGATGTTGTATGCCACTTCGCTCCTGACATCTGGTAATTTTTCTATATTTTTACGTTTATGCTATTCGAATCATTCATCTCTTAAAACAAGGTGCTAACTCGTTACTCGGCGACCAAATGGAGAACATTCATGAACATTCAAGGTAATGACTGTGTTACTTCCAAAAACGTCTCACATAATAGATCGACTTCTAACCAGCCCGGATAGCTAATACAATGACAGAGTATACCTTGACTAATCACCCCAATAAAAATTTCTACTGAGGCAGGCTTTTCAATTAAATACACACCCAAAGCCAACCTGTTTGTAAACCTGGATACAGTTTAATCTTTTGGGGGTGGGGTGAGGAAGCGACTGTAAAGAAAATATATAGAAAATGGAAGGAATGGATGGGTTAAGTACCGAAAGCATTGAAAGCAAAATTCTAAACATGTTTGTTTCTCCTTTGCTGGTCAAGATTAAGAAAGAATCTGCTAGGAACAATGGGATCCTTTGGGTTTGTCGTCTACGTTTGTCTTTTACCGATCTAAAATAACAACCTCATCATTTCACTGGTACTTTCTGGCTTCTTCCTTAAGGGCATATGCAAAAACACAAATAATAATGTATCTGCATGCAATAAAACTAATTTAAGTCTGTACATCATATTTTCAGAAATACTAGAGGCGGTTGGGGGTGGGTGGGATATTATACACGGGAATTTAATGATATTTCAAACTTGGTTACCACTATGTGACAAGTACTGCCATATCCTGAATGAAAAGATATAAATAAATAACGTTTTAATCACTTTAGGTCTTGATACAGACTCAGGATTTTTAAAGAACGAAGGTATTTTACACTTACAGTCTGTTAAAACAAAACCCATTCATACAATTGTGTTAGTGATGTCTAAAGAAAAATAGTTTCCCTGAAAAAATAAAATGTGATTAAGACATAGTATTCAAAAAAGTTATCCAGGCGATACTAAATGTCTGCATTATTTGTAATAAAAGCAGTTACAATTTTCATGCAGTCGCAGAATCCCCAAAACCATCACATTTCCCTTCTGAATCAGAAAATATGATGCAACGGAAACACGTCAAGCGTGTTTGATCTACGGCTGCTGAAGAATCATTGAATAAGTGTAAGAAAGTGATAGTCTCCCTTTAAAAAATATATACACATAAAACATCGTTAATGAAAAGTCAGTTTCACCAAAAATAAAATTTCACGGAAAATCTCAAAATTACATTTTAAACAATGATCTTTCAAACCGACGTGACCATTCTGCTGAATATCAGTTTTACGAGTCCTAACAATGGGCGGACGGACAATTACGGAAAAATCATCCCGTATTTTTTAACAACTTCAAAACAAAAAAAACAGCCAAGCTAGAACTACCTTTAAACTTTAAATCATTTAATCTGTTGACCTGGATGTCTTCCCTACTATAAACTGTAAAATTTTCTCAATTTAAGACTCACTTTTGTTTGTTTGGCAGTCGTGATTTGCACATACCCTCTTGTAGCCTGCCTCTGAAAAGCACATGTCTGATCCACACGCAGCACAATATTGATGAGATTCGTGCCATGCCAGAATGCACCTTGCCTGGCAAGCCATAGAAGCATCTTCATCTTTTAACTGCATTAACTTGTTAAAAGCTTTCGAGAAATTTACTCTGTCATAACTTGCCTGTAAAATTGCTAGTAGGTTGTCAGCCTTTTTCAAACTACGGATATTGAATGCAAAATAACAGTTGCCGTCAGAGCTGGAGCGACCCAAAAATACAATTTCCATTTCCTTATCAAAATCTGGACCAAGGTAACCGAAAAGCTCTTTGAAAGTCAGTGGTAATAATGAGTATCTTTTACTCATTTCTTTTGTATATGTGAGAGGGTTAAGTTGACTAAACAACAAAAATCTTGCATTTTCTTTCCTATATGCTGAAAACATAAACTGTGTATCTTTCCGAGTAGGCGCCATTTTGTCAAGTGGGCTTTTAGTAAAAAAGTTCATGACCTCTTCCTGCAAAATTCTTCTCTCTGGTTTTACATTTTCCGACATCTGTAATTGTCTCTGAAACAGTCTGAAATAAAAAAAACAGAAGTGAAAATATACCAAAACAATTAAACGCCCAAGGTTGATAAAAACAAATATATATACAAGCAAACATATTATGTATATATACACACATACACGTATACAAAGTTTTGCTAAAAAGTGAGATACCTGAGTGCTAGATACTATCTTATATCGCCAAATCAAAAGTGTATTAATGATAGAAATATACCTCGGAAATTCCTGCTGCATCAATTTAGGATCTCTTGGTTAATTGTGAAAAATATGGCGGCTGATGCTATTTCTCACCAAAAGTGGAACAAAAAGGCAGAACTAATTGCAAATGGAATGCTCCTACGGGGATATTATTTATAATAAGATACCTCCAGAAACAATTTTGATAGAAAAAATCTAAGAAAAAATTATCAGAGGGGCAATAATCGATCTTGTAAATGGTAATCATAGGGGCAAATGTATCCCAGTCTCTCATCAACAATGACTCATCGACAATTGTAAGCCCAACACAAAAATGGATAGGATAGAACACTGGAGGAGAAATAAAAACATTAAAAGCAAAAAAATCCCTTAAAACTTCCCAAACGCCCCTCACAAAAGAAAAACAGAAAGTTGAATAACTTTAGTAAGGCAATATTACTAAATACTTTAGGCCTTTGGTGATTGGTAGTAATAACAAAATGGGTCAAGACAAAATATGTGCGATATTAACTTACAAGTCTGCAGAATCCCCAGCCTTGGACATATTATAAAGATTAAACCAATCTACATACTTGTTTAACAAATAGACTATTTAGGGAAGTCTTAAAATATCTTAAAAGAAAGGTAATTCATATCCTTACTGTACTATCAATCAATTTGCATGAAAAATTTAAGTTTTGAATCAACAATCGTAAACAGTTTTGAATTCCACATGGTGATTTACTTAATCATGCAGTTCTCATCCAGTGGAATTTCATAGACTTATCGCTTTTTCCTGATCTTATTTGGGATGGAATAAGGTCAGGTCACGTCAAACAAGAGGAAACGCTATATTCCATAAGGGTGCTTTAATGGTGGTAACCATTGGGCTAAATTTAAAGTGACAATAAATTTCAAAATCAAGGCAATTTTAGTTCAGCTACTAAATTGTGAATCAACTAGGTATTGATGCCAAAGTAAGAAAAAGGCGTAGCTGCAGAAGGAGGCGTTAAACGTGACCTGAGGTGACTATTGGAGAAGCTTGTAGGCTGTTATTTTATTCTTAGCTTTTCAAATCTATAAAAACGATACGCGAGGCAATGTCCTTCAGGAGCTATACGAAGTCATTAACAACCAAACTGGCATCTGGGAAAACTTGACCGACAAAAGAATGTCGCAAGAATTACCATCCAGAAGAATTTGTTGCAATCATTTTACTACAATTAAATGATTTTTAATACTAGAATTGGGAACATAAGCCACATCCTGTTTATGCTGAACTTAAACTTGCTTTAAAAGAGAACAAGTGAAGCAAAGACACAAACAGCAACTGCAGATTTATTTACAATAGTATTTCTCTAGAATTAAGAATAATGAATACGCACATATGACATTAAAAGGTCATGAAAAACTACTGTGTAAAGAAATTAAACTTCGAAAGGCAGTAAAGAAATTACATATATATATAGTATAAGGAGTAAACTCCAAACAGCCAGATGTGAAGGCTTCTATTTTGACAAAATAATAACATAAAAAACAAAACAAAACAAAAAAAACCCAAACAAAACCCTCCAAAAACAAACAAACAACTTATACATCACAATATATATATTACATATATCCATATATCCAAATGAAATCCCACACAAGGCAATGTAGAAAGCTAAAATTTGGCCTCAGGTTACTTGGCAACTCTGCGCTAAATATAGGCTGTTCTTTTTCCAATAGAACGATCCGACGGTAAAAAGGGGGGCAGATAGGCCTCTTCTCAAGGACTGAAAGCTACAATCAATTAAAGCATTGAACCAGGCAACGTAAAATGCCAGAATTTGGTGTCCGGGTATTTTGCAACACTGTGCCTAACATAGGCTAAGTCATTTTTTAATATGACCGCAAGACCCGATACAGAAAACCACAGAAACCTATAGATGATGTTAGGAGGAGTACGCAAAAGAAATGAAGAAAAACTGGACTGCAAAAAAAAAATTAAAAGAAAAAGCACCTGCAGGGTGAAGCCCTAAAAGAACGAAATGACGAGAATAATAATCTCTTCGTTTTTAAAGAAATGGTACTTAACGAAGTACTCGAAACGTGTTAGTGTAAAACAGGATCATGCATAAGTCAGGTAAGATCATGAATATTGACAAACTGAGAATGATTGAATGGGTGGGAGAAAAGCAGGCAAAAAGTAACCTGATCCCCACCTTTCTCTGATAAAAACTGAGACGTAAAAACGAAGTAAGAAAAATAATTGCAAATATGTAGCAGCTCCTCAATGTCGATAAATGCAATGCTGAAGTCCTTAAAAAAAGTATCAACATAATGAATGATGTAAATATCAAGAGTAGCCCTGAAATTCAAAGATCAGAATCGGAACGCCGAAGGCCTGATGTTTTTCTAGTAAATAAAAATAAAAAGAATTGTGATACTGTGATCACAGGTTAAAATGGGGTAGTTTTATGATGATGAAACAATAAAAAATTAAAAGCTATTCTTAATTTGAAACAACAAAAGAAAATTTGGTCCTGCAAACTTAATTAAAAAAATTCTTGCACATGAAAAACGGAAGGGGAAATGAGATTACTAACAACAACAAAAAAAAACACAACTACAAGTACTTGCGAAGAATCACAATCGGCGATGTCCTTCTTGGTTATGGTGGTTAACAACCAAGCATTCATCCGACACATGTTCTGGTTCCAGGGCTTCTGCTCTGTCACTGTTATCA
>RDPX01000276.1:0-11874 GCA_003991215.1 Morbakka virulenta
AATGTCGATTAACTTATTTTGATGAAGATATAGATATATTTTATATCTCCCTTTTGAAGTTAATTTCTTCTTTCTTTTCAAGATCATTTTCTTTTCTTCGTTTGTTAATATTTTACTTAATTCTCTTTATTTTCTTTGCAACATTCTCTATGACCCTGTGACAACTCATTACATCTTAACAACTACATCACATTTCAAGATTCATATGGCTGATCTTTGCTTACAGATTTGATTGGATTTGGAAAACTTGGTCGTTATATTTGAAAGTGGAATATGGTATTTAACTTATTTTTCTATCTTTCTTTTCTTTTGTAGGCTTACAAGATATTGAACAGGAGTATAAATATATACTCTCTGGCTAAATTACCTTAACCGTATTTGTAAACGGATGATAAGGGAGTAATTATGTTTTAACCATTGGCAATTAACAGTGTCAATGATTTCTTGTACATACAAAGAAAAGACATTGAAAATTGTATTTAATTAATAGCAAGTATTGCTGAGCAATTTTACTATGTCGTTCATTCCTCGTAATGGAGAGCATAAATGAAAATGGAATTTGTAGTTTTATAGTATTTAAATTTGGTAATGTATCTATTCATATTTTAAAAAATTGGAAAAACGTCATTTTTGTCTCCTTTTTTCTGTATCATTTTGCTTCCTTTCAATCTTTACATGAAGTTTCGGATTCGATCAATAAATTTATTAATAATATGATCATGGTCAAAGGTTGAAGGACTATTTTTGGGAATGCTAAACATTGGCCATTTCTTTGGTTTGCAATCTGGCAACTTTGAGTAACACTGGGTAATGAACTAAATAACATTTTTTCATGGCTTTTTGTAAATTTAGTCGGAGAAAGAACATTGTAATTGTAAAATATCTAATTTAACAAATCTATAAAACAAGTGACATTAAATGGAGGTCTTAGGATATGAATCAGATTAACAATTTGATATTAAGAAATAATTCTTCTTACTAAACACTTACTTTGGAAATCACGTAAACAATTTCTATCTTTGATATTGCATATGTAAACTTTGACCTGTGGTGAGAGAAAAACAGCTCTAGAATATTCTATAGCAACAGGGAAGATCGTTTGAAAAGATGGCCGAGGGACTGACAATCAGGAGTAAAACAGAAAGTGTGACAGAAGCAGTAACATCGACGAGTGATCGAAACGTATGAAGGGATATAAGGGCTAATGGTATGAAGCGAGGCACAACATGACGACGTAAACCTGGTACTTCCTGTATACAGTGCTTTTCATTCAAACTTTGCACTCTGTCATTATAATTTTGCTTCTTGTCTGGGAGGTAGAAAGAAGTCTTCTTTTCTCTTTTCTCTGTCTAACAGACTTGTTTTTCTTTATCATAGTGTCAATTATTTGGGAAATAAATTGTTTCTAATGTTTTTGTAATGTTCTTTCTATTTCTGTGTTATTGATACAAGACAATATCAATTCAAATGCAATACAGAATATTAACTCTTCTTCTTCTTCTTCTTCTTCTTCTTCTTCTCATTTCAGCCTTTTTCCAATGGGACGGCTGGCCACTCGGCTAAGTCTTCACCAATTTCTCCGGTCTTTGGTGTCCTCCATCCTTGCTTGAACTTCCTCCATATCCCTCTTGATGATAATTTTAACTTATATACAATATAAACTATTAACTCATTCACTTTACAGATACCACTACGATTAAAAGACACCTTTATCCTCTAGTATTAAGATTGCTGAAAAAACCGGAAAGTTGGGAATTTTAGACAAACACTTCTTCTCACGACAGTTAGTAGAATATTGGTACAAACAACATACCTTTAAAAAAGGAAAGGAAAACACAAGTATAATTAATGTATTACTTCCAAATCATGTGCTATATAATTGAGAATATGGCATTTTGTTTCCTTGATCAAGAACTATCAACAGTTGCCAATGAAAATGGTCTTTCTCCACAGGTAGTTCAAAATTTCCACAGGTCAGAGGGAACTAATAGGAATTATTCAGGAATGCCACAAGAAATAAAAGTCAGAAAAGTAAACGATGTAATTTCGAGAAAGTAAGCGTTACCATTTGTTGTGTTTTGGCTCCCAAAAAACAATTCAAAAACAGTAGTTGAGTGTAGTAGAGTGTCAACACTGCAACAATTACTGTTGCTGCAGTGCTGACAAAAGAAATGGAGAAAGAAATAGATGTGTTTCAAAGAAAGTTACTGAGATCAATTGTAAAGATCAAATGGCCTACAAGATCACCAACAAAGAACTGTACGAAAGGACAAAGCAAAAAAGATGTTTCAAAAGAATAAAAGTGAGCATTCAATGGTTGGAACATCTATTGAGGCTACCAGAAAAAAGTCCAGCAAAAATAGCATTGAAACAAAGTCTCAAACCACAGACAAAAACATGTAGCAAACCTAAGATAACATGGGTAGCTATGATGAACAACAACTTAAAAGAAGCAAACTTGAAAATAGGAACAGAGGAAATAGAAAAACTAACAGGTAGAAAACGCTGGAGAGGCATTACACGTGTGATAAAGGGCGTTATGTCGACCAACGACGAATAGCGTGGCTAATGATATATCGACAAAAACATTTAAATGTAAAATTAGTTTGTGTACAGAGATTGTAAGTGGTAGTCTAAAAACTGTAATCTTGAACGACGATAAAAAAATAATTCATTTTTATGCTTCGTCTTTTTACACATACGTACCAGTAATGGAAGCTACCGCTGTTTGTGTTAATTTCATGTACAATATGGCGTAAGACAGGCGATCGCCAATAGACCGGGAGACATTTATGATTGTTTCCAAAAGTAAGCCTGTGAGTTTATAATTTCCACTCAAAATAGTTACTATAACCAAGTAGATGGTCTAGCAATACACAGCTAAACATCTAGTCAATGGCAGCTCAGCCAATTTGACAATATTATAAGAATAAATGTTAAACTGTTAGCTATATATAGTAATATAAAGTATCTAGGCTTTCCATTACCAGGCATAAGAAATATGCATGGCACTGATATCGATAGAGTGTCATTAACATGGTACAATAAACGTAAGGGCTCAGGAATGATTTGGACCACGATGAATTGCCCCCCCCCCCATCCCCTACGACAAGGGTTATGGTATCCACCGGGAATGTAGTACATGGCATCACGTCCACGAAAATTTTGAGAAAGCAAAGCGCAAGAGATAACTCACATGTCCAAGCTGAACTCCCTGCAATAAAAAAAATATAACAACAATATAATAACTTTAAAAGGCAAGTACTCGGCGTTATATTGTAATGACAAGAGATTTTGGGTCAGTAATAAGCCTCAAACCTCGGCCTTCTATTCAAAATACTGACCTATGGACCTAGTTTTGCCTTCTGACATTTTCGAGGGGTGACATCAGAAGTGATAGTCTTCCACTGACAAAATTAGTCTGTGACCAAATTACCACATTTATGTCAAAAGTGTACAATATTAAGCAGCGTTTTGTTTGAAACTGATACTCTGACCGCAATCTTGATACTTCATTACCCCGTATGATCCCATAACCCATCATATCTACCCTATCATACTCTCGTGTTTAAAGCAGGTTAAGATGTTATCGTGAAAGTCTGACAAACAGACGGACTTTACACACCCGTAAGTATCATACAGATATTTGTTTTCCTAATACTACCAAGCAAAACAAACCGTTAGCCGTTTTTATCCAAGTGATCACATTTTTCTGTTTCGTACCTCGAGACTTCAGTTTAATGACCAGAAGGGTGACTTCCTACTCACGGAAACGCAAGATCAACCGTTGCACGCGTAAAAACATCTAAGTGCAACTATTTTAACAGGAATTTTCAATTTACTGTGAGACTGATGTAACAGCACAATTAACTGCCACCTGCTGTCAAAAACTCTCCTACTATCACCTACTACCACCTACTACCACCTACTATCACCTACTACCACCTACTACCACCTACTACCACCTACTACCACCTACTATCACCTACTACCACCTTCTGCCATCGACTGTCACCTACTGTAACCTACTAGCACTTACTACAACCTACTGTAACCTACTACCACTTACTACCATCTACTGTAACCTACCACCACTTACTACCACCTAATACTAGCTACTACGATCTACTCCCATCGACTGTCACCTACTTTAATCTATTACCACTTGCTACCACTTATTACCAGATACTACCACCTACTGTCACCAGCTATCATCACCTACTATCATCTACTCCAAGCTACTATCACCTACCTCAACCTACTGCCATCGAATGTCAGCTACTGTAAGCTACTACTTAAACGCAGAAACCTTCGTGGACAGAAATTTCCGCGGATGAGAGGTTTAAGTTTTTTTCGCATGCATAAACTTTCGTGAAGAGCAAATTTTGAAATTTTTCGCGTGTATAAACTTTCGCGGATCAGCAATAAATTAATAAATTTAAAGGTTAGTTCTCATTGTTCCCCCCAAAAGGAAAACAGTATCTTTTGATTCTCATGAAAACAAATTAACGAATCTTTTAAAAGTATGGAAATAAATACAACAATATACTTGTAAAGCAATACAGTAACAAGTCAGTAAATAAATATCAAGAATGTAAATAAATATCAAGAATGTAAATAAATACCAAATGTAAATAAATACCATAACGTTTATAAGCACATTCAGGCTCGTTTTTGTTGATTTTTAAGCAGATATTAGGCATATTGTCGAGCCCAGAGAAAAATACATGTCTTTTTCACTTTCTGTCCGTAAAGTTTCTCGGAACATTTTGAAAAAAACTTCAAATCAAAGTCTTAGCAGGTCCAACGTGGAAAAGTGCCAAAATTTTTTACAACCATATTCTAAGCAAACTTTGAGGCTTATAGTAAAATTTGGGTTACTCGAGGCTGTTTTTAACAATTCATATTCTTATAAAAAAAACATGTATATTCACGGTAACTTTTTAATTTTCTCCTATTTCAGTTCAAAACATGTTCCTTAAAACCATGCAAATGAAATGGTTGTCATTCTGTAAAAAATTTTGGGGATAATTGATTATCCATTGTTCGGTGCTACTTTTGTCTTTGTTACTAGTTTCTTTCTTTTTCTGTAGCGTTTTTCTTAGGAAGGACATTTCTCTTTACTCTTTTTCTTGTACTTTGAGAAGTGTTTGTTTCCTGAGTGAGAAAAAGTTTTCTGCTTTTTTTTAATTCGAGCGATTTTTTTGACTGAATAAGGAAGTAATTGACACTGATGATTGATTTTTTTTTGTTTCACATTCTTATCTCAATATTTTTTGTTTCTTTCTTTTCAAATGATTGCTTTGTTTGACGCCATTGTTTAATATTTATCGATGGAGTATTTATTATTCTTTCGTATTTTTATTGTCTGACTATATTCGAAAATGATTTGTATTCTATTTTCAAAAAATTCTCAACTAAGGAACTTCACTTGTTTTCATAGCATATGTACTTTCCTGATTGTAAAAGGAAAGATCGAGAACGTCTACACTTTTACTGTTGCTGTACGTGAATGTCATCACTACCGAAAATTTTGGAAACCAAAAGAGAACGAAACATTGAAATGTTTGTTTGAAAAAGACAATCCGTATGACCATTTTGCGATCAAAACTGTATCAAGTGATGGTGAAATTGTTGGGGATTTAACGACAGAAATTCTGGAGTCAGGAAATTCTTTCTTGATCGTGGAGACTACGTGAATGCGAAATAAATATCAAGACATTTCCTGTTTCCTTCCTGCCATAAATTCAATCATTTTGGGGAATACCTTTGAGGTTCACTTTTCCTTTTTGCTTCCCAGTTTAAAGTCGGTCATTTAAGGGGAGACCTTTGAAGTTGACCTTTCCTTTTTGCTTCCTAGTATAAATTCGGTCATTTAAGGGCAGAAATTTGACGCTGTCCTTTGCTGTTTGCTTCCTACTATAAATTAGATCATTTAAGTTGAGACCTTACAGGTTGGCCTCTCCTGTTTTCCTCCCACAATAAATTGAATTGTATTGGGGGAGACCTTTGAGATTGCACTTTCCCCTTTGTTTGTTACTATAATTTGAATCATTTAAAGGGAGTCTTTTGAGGGTGCCCTTTACTCTTTGTTTCCTACTATAAATTTGATCATTCAAGGGGAGCTTTTGCCCTTT
The DNA here is from genome assembly GCA_003991215.1 of Morbakka virulenta. NCBI lineage: Eukaryota > Metazoa > Cnidaria > Cubozoa > Carybdeida > Carukiidae > Morbakka > Morbakka virulenta. Next base: position 6,138 of record RDPX01000276.1, read on the forward strand.
ACTCTTTGTTTTTTACTATGAAATGAAATCACCTAAAAGCCAACCCTACCCAAATCCNTTGCACTTTCCCCTTTGTTTGTTACTGTAATTTGAATCATTTAAAGGGAGTCTTTTGAGGGTGCCCTTTACTCTTTGTTTCCTACTATAAATTTGATCATTCAAGGGGAGCTTTTGCCCTTTCCTCTTTGTTTTTTACTATGAAATGAAATCACCTAAAAGCCAACCCTACCCAAATCCAACTCTGTAGTTTCCACCTGAAAAACAGAGAAGCACGTCGACAACTGGATGTGACATGGGAAGGCCAACGAGACCAAAATGAGCCCAATCCAGTGTATCTGGGGGTTAGTCTTGACCGCACCCTATCATACAAGGAGCACATCACCAAGCTCCGAGGCAAAGTGTCAACAAGGAATAACATTCTTCGTAAACTTGTAAATAGCAAGTGGGGTGCAGCTCCCGCAACACTGCGCACGACTGCCCTTGGTCTATGCTTCTCAGCCGCTGAATACGCCAGCTCAGTGTGGTGCAGATCTAGCCACGCCCGCAAAATCGACCCGATTCTAAATGACACCTGCCGTATTATAACGGGGTGTCTAAAGGCAACACCTATAGCCTGTGTCTATGCCCTATCTGGTCTTGCCCCTCCCAGAATCCGATGAGAGGTTCACAGTCTCAATCAGCGCCGGAAGCAGGAAGATGACAATAGACATCCACTTCATTCCACCACCCGGAAGAGACTGTCCTCCCGGAGCAGTTTCATGGACTCCACCCAGCCCCTCACCACCTTCACTGACCAAGCCATTGAGAAGAAATGGATGACCAGCTGGAAGGGACACAGCATGACTCATGGACAAACAGAGGCATAGTGCCAACTCAACAACTCGCCAGCGGAAATGAGCTACCGTGGCCAATATGAAAGACCCTCAACAGACTTCGAGTTGAGCAAGGACGATGCAAGGCCTCTCTAAAAGTGTTGAACATGAGCCCCACCAGTACCTGTGACTGCGGCAGTGAGCAAACCATGGCACACCTCATGTCCTGTAGCCTCACTCCAAAGTGCACCGCCGACGACCTTGTCAATCCCAGCGACGCAGCAGTGGCCTGTGCCACTTTCTGGAGTAAAAAGATCTGAGATGATGATAGCCGCAAGACTAGATGAAGAAGAACTATGAAATGGATCATTTAAGGCAAGTCCTTTGAGGTTGCCCTTTGCTGTTTGTTTCCTGCTATAAATTCGATCATTCAAGGGGAGACCTTTTAGGTTGCCCTTTGCTGTTTGTTTTCTACTGTAAATTCGATCATTCAAGGGGAGACCTTTTAGGTTGCCCTTTACTGTTTGTTTTCTACTGTAAATTCGATCATTCAAGGGGAGACCTTTTAGGTTGCCCTTTACTGTTTGTTTTTTACTATGAATGGATCACTTAAGGGTAGTCCTTTGAAGTTGCCCTTTTCTGTCCAGTCATGTGGCTCTCAATGCTGGAAAGTGACCCAGTCCATTTCCACCACAATAATTGTCTTCCAGACTATCTATGCAAATTTGTTCGGATCCTCTGACAGACAGAGCATCAAAGCAGGACCTCGATTTAAAAACTAGCACGGGAAAGAGAGAGAGACAGACAGACAGACAGAGAGAGACAGAGAGAGACAGAGAGAGACAGAAAGAAACAGAGAGAGACAGAGAGAGACAGAGAGAGACAGAGAGAGAGATGCACTTAAAACCACGTACGGACATAGGCAATGGATATACTGCATTGTCGAATTCTGGTAGAGATCATATGCGTTAATCATCAAAAGAGGGTTAAGTAGTAGTCCAGTAGAAAGATCAGCAACAATTGACAGTCCTCATTTAGCACTTGCTGAATTTTTACTCTACTTTACAGAGTGAGTGTGTGATATTAGTACTATGAACTATGTACATTGGCCATACAATTTTTTTCAATAACGTGCTATATTTTGATATCTATATATATTACAGAAATTCGATAAGAGATTTTCTAAATCGAAAAACGTGATTAACATTGGGACTATTTATCACAGGTGGGATCAGTTTAATAGTTTAGCACTCTTATTAGTACTCTACCTCATATGCGATTCTAGGAACAAACCTTAAAATAATGTACATTTTGATCGAGACTTGTGAAAATGATCTTTAACATAAAAAGACAGAATTAAGAAACAATTAAAACCTAAGAATTGTTTTATCTAGAAATCGAAGACGATAAAAATTGAAGTCCACAAGTAACTATTGCTGGAATCCCAACCTGGCTCTACAAAGTGCCGGTATACTAAGCTGTTTGATCTCGGTATTTTCACTGTATTTGAGGTTTCAGGATAGATGTTCCGCTGAATCACAATGGAAGAAGAGACAAATGGCCTTGATTGCAGTTTCAGACGAACATTTTACCTCATTTTTTGTAAACAGCACTTCATCTGTGTTTTCTTATTGTGGGGTCTTGACCCAGTCGAGTGGCACCGGATAAGGTTTTGATCAAATTCAGTGTGATTTTAATTGCGATATCAATTTCTTAAATACTTGAATGATACAAAATTGATTGCATGGGATTACAAGCCGAACTTATGACCAGAAGGTTGTTGGCAATTGGTTTGGTCACGTCTATATTTTGAGATCTGTGTAAAGGTAACCAGTTTTCAAAATTGGCCTAACCTCCATTTAATTGTGTTAGATCGATTATGTTTGATTAATAAGCAGAAGAAAATTCTATTGGACACTAAAAAACAGGGTATATTCAATTGTTTTGGGGCCATACTGTATCATTGATTTCATAATTTTGGATTTATAGTTTGGATTAAGGTAAAGTTCAGAAATTAATTGGTATTACGGCTGATCAGACACAATTTTGATAAAATATAATACAATATCTACTTGTATTAATAAAAATTGAACTTAAGTCCAATAAATATATATACGATGCATTATCATGCGTATAATTCTCTCCTGAATTTTGAGGCCTAATCTCAGGAAAAATTGGAGTCACGCATCTGAAGTTTGCCTTTTAATCAGCTGGGTACTGTCAGGGACAACATCTAAGCGATTTCAGCTTAAGATGAGGAAAACATTGCAAAGATCCTTACCACAATTACACGAGTTTAACCAAAAGTGGATTTAATTGTCATAACAAATGTCCAGCACATTAAATAAATTGTTTGGGGTGGGGAAAAAAAGAAGAATATTTATTACAATGTCTTTAAAAATGAAGAATTCTGTCTTCCAGCGACCCTAAGTTTATATTGTTTCTAAAGCATTATCATTCGATAGCTCTCTGTGGAACAAATAATACCCACAAGAAAATCTTTTCATGTGTTAGAATTTTTCGTAACTTGTCCAAAACTTTTTAGGGGTTCAAGTCCCTGAGGCCTGATTAATTATACCATTCTATATATGACTGAAGTCTAAAATCTGAAATCCAATTTTTCACCTCAGGAATAAAATGCCTATTTTAAGGATCAGAATCTGAGCATACATGAATTTCCTTGGGTTTGATTCTTTTGGGCTCATTTGCTTTAGGAGGGAGATGTGGTTGAATTTAATGACATTTTGATGAATTGACTGCCCCACCCCTTTCTTGTGAAATGAATAATGTACACTCACATTATTTGTTAAAAGCAGTGTTGCTTTGTTTGATTTAGCTTCACCTCACAATGGTATAATAACAGTTAAACTGGAGTTCATTAGAAAATATTTTAGGCTGTAGTATTGGAGTGGAAAAAAATTAATTTGTTATCTCAAAAGGAGATAACTACTTTTACTTAGTCAGCTGGGAGTAGAGCTTTACAATCCTTTAAATCTGGTTCATCCACGCATAGAATATGTTTGATAACACTACAAAGAAAAGAAATAAGAATATGATTTGATAACTTTTGGTTCCTTTTCCGTCAAAAAGGGGTAAGGTAAATACAGTTTATTAAATCATGAACATAGTTGCTTAATAAACTGTGAATGAAATATAATTATATTTCGGATTCCTTGCCTAGCAATGGAAGCACTCTATTTCAGGGAAAGCAAACAACACTCAAACATCCAGAAATAATACTGCAGTAAGGAACTTATCATAAAAATTTATTCCTACGGCGCTAATATATTTAGACTTGGCAATTGAGCAATTGTGCAAGTACAAATATAAGGGTATACCTAAAACTGACTCTACTGAAACTTAAAACCCACTTGCCAAATTTCAAACCTCCAGAGCTGAGCTTTTTATAGAATAATATGTCCACAACCACAACCCTCGTATGTTGGACAAACCTTTCGACATTCATTTACTCGATTTAATGAGACCAGACTACAATAAGCAAAACTAATTAAAAGTAATCTGGAACAATACATTATTTTATCTGTACAATGGAATGATGTGGAAATTTTAGCAAAAAACAAGCTAAATTAACGAATTCCTCCTCACACTGGAAGCATTCTCTGAACGATATCAACAAGAGTTAAGCACCGAGAATCAATACTGCAGCCAAGAACCTACCATAAAAATCTAATTTCATGGTTATACATAGTCCTAATTTATGTAGCCCTGGGAATAACCAATTCTGGCAAGTAAAAATCATTAACTCTAATAGGTAGTTTATGAAGTAGCTTAAGGTTTGTATGTAAGATGGAATATTATAATTATTATATTCTTGATACAAAAATTTACGCTATTTTTAGAGGTGCCTGACTTTCTTCACAAATGTTATTTTTTGATGTCTAATTATGAATTATGAAAAATACAATTCTTTCTAAACCTCCCTCAATATAAATCATTGTATATTAACTAAAACACACCATGTGACTGACAATGGTTATTGGAGACTAAAGGTCCCATGACACAACCCAATTATAAAAAAACCCACATTAGATAATGATATTAGATTACTATGTTCATGCCTTTCCCAACATTCTCTTCCCTTCCTTTTAATTCAAGACTACAATGAATTAAAACCTAGAGCTAGCTAGCTTGAAGATTTTCGCTTCTTAATTACAGCTGCTGTATAAAATAACAGGTCATTTATAAACCAAATTTTCGTATTGAAACCAAACGCTTCATTTTTGTCTCAAAAACAAGAGATCTGGATTTTTTGATAGAATTGCTTCACATTCCATAAACTCCGGTTCATCAACACATAAAATATGTTTGATAACACTATAGAGAAAAGAAAGGAAGATACAGATTCAGACAGATGCAAAGAAATTAGATTTCTCAAAACTGAAAAAAAATAAAGAAGCATAATATAAACGGTCTATCTTTTTGTATATTTATCTGTCCATGTATCTATCTCTTCGTCTATGTACCCTTCGTAAACTCCACCTCTACCCCTACCCCTTCTCTCTCCGTCTCGATCACCTCTTCCTTTGTGTGTGTCTCTCTTTCTCTATCTGTCTCGTTCTGACAATCTTTCTCATTGTTTGTTTACCCATTTCTTTAAGTGCCTCTGCTTCTCTGTCTTTCTGACCATTTTTCTCTCTATCTACCTGTTTATCCCTTTATCTATCTATCTATCTATCTATCTATCTATCTATCTATCTATCTACCTATCTATCTATCTACTTATCTATCTACTTATCTATCTATCTATCTATCAACCTATCTATCCATCCATCAATATATATATATATATATATATATATATATATATTCGACACAGAAAATATGACAAACAAACACTGAACAAACTCCTTCAGTTAATAAAAATAATATTTAACACAGGAAATGACTAAAGAAAGTATACAAAA
>RDPX01000276.1:25543-42002 GCA_003991215.1 Morbakka virulenta
TATATACATATATATATATATATATATATATATATATATATATATATATGTATATAGGCCAAAGGACCTACTCTACGGGGAGCTCTAGCATGGCTCCCGCCCTGTACGCAGACCCTTGATCCGCTTCAAGGATGCTTGCAAGCGTGATCTCAGGGACCTCTCCATCGACCTGAAAACGTGGGAGGCTAGCGCAGAATTCCGCTCCAAATTGAAGACAACAATGACGACTGGGCTGCCAAAACATGACCTTCAACTCGCAGCCAATGGGGAAGCTAAGCGACTTTGGCGGAAGGCCCGGACTCAACTTCCGACAACAGATGTATTTCCATGCACCAGCTGTGGCAGAGAGTGTCTTTCCAGAATCGGTCTCCTCAGCCACTCAAAGAGATGTCAGCAAAGTGTATCCCCATAGTCCTAAAGAAATGAAGGATGCCTACTAATATATATATAACATTGGGCAAACGTTTTGAGCAAATGGAACAGAAGACTGTTAAAGATGAGATGGAAGTAGGTCTAATAGTTAATTGCTTCTTTGTTTAATAAGTCACAGCAATTTTCATTTAAAACAATATATCTTCATCTACCTTCTGTCATTTGGAACAGAACAGACAGGGATTGAAAGTAATTAAAAGTATATCTTTATTAATTAAAGAGTGTTACATGTATATAATCGGAGTTAAAAATTGATTTAACTAGAAATAAATCGTAGTTATTATAAAAATTTCGTTACCCTTCGATTGGCCATGGCCCAGAATGGTGCTTGAATCGCACACTCATATGGGCATTTTGTGTAGTTAACACCAGGAAATTCTCTGCTGCCGCACCAAGTCAGTCCGGTCAATAGGTACCTGTTTAGAAAAAAAAACAAATTTTAAGTTTAAATAATAAATATTAACTTATATAATTTTTTTTTAAAAACAAGAAGGCTAAAATTTTTGGAAAAACTTTATAGACATGTCGTTAGAGTTCCCAGGGGAGGGTACCCATTGAGTTTTGTGACAGAAATAAGCTTGTACTTATTAGGGATCTGATGGTTGAAAAAATGAATGTGCGTCTGATCTTTTGAAAAAAATGTACTCGTGGTCTTAAACTGACGGTAAGTTAACGTACATCTGAGATTTTAAGGACAAAAAATAATTAACTCTATTCTAATTGGCCTAATTTTTGTCAAATGACATGTGACAAAAAGAGCCTTGGTTTGTTGCATTAAAGATGGCTTGTGGACTTCATTTGTTTGTAGACTTTGGTATGAGTTGGGGTCTCATTGTTGGGAAAAATGTTCCAAAACACTATTTTCAATAAAACTCTAGAAAAGTCGATTATTTGGGGCTTTAAAAATTGATCAACATATTTGTCATTTTTGAAAAGAAGGTCAATACATGTGATGGTCTGAGAAAATGGCCTGACATGATCATAAGCGTCGTAAAGTATTTTCACCCTAAGATAGGGTTATTAAATGTTATTTTCTATTTGTAGAAGTCCAAAATTTCTTTAACAGATTTATCTTCTTCTTGCTCTTATTTTCATTGCAAGTCATCATGGTGTTATTCACAGTGAAAAAAGTTGCAAAAAAGTAGTTTTAAGATACGAAACTTCCTTCATTTATGGAAAAAAACTGTTCATCTTTTTAATTGTTATTGTTACTTCTCAATTACTAATTCTTTTGCTCTTTGGATATCAAGAAATGACCTAGGATCAAACCAAGTGGTCTAGAGTTTTAAATGTTTGACGACACCTGATTTTGTATTAAATACGGATTTTGAAAATTAACTTATCTGACTCTTTCATGGAATGTCTTCTGTGGTATAAGTTGAAAATATATATATGCATTTGAATTTGGTTAATAGTTCATCAGCTATCTAAATAATCAACCAAAATTAGATCTGATAATTGCTGGGGGAGGTGTTCCATTCCCTTTAAGACGAGTTGCTCTATGCATTGAGAAAGAGGCCCCAACAATATGGCCTCGAATCTGATCTTTGTTTCGAACGAATAAAGTTAAAAAGAGAGCTTGATCTCCAGGTCATGCTCAAGATGGTTAAATTTTGCGTCTAATATAGAATTTTATATAAAAATGCTTTCTGGAAATATGTTATATAATAAGAGTTCTCCTTCAGAGGTTGAAAATCAACATAGAATAAAAAATATTGTTCTTACCCAGACAGTGTATCTTCTAAAGTAGTAAATCTTTTGTTGTAGAAGAAATCAGAGTATTTATGTGCCAACTCTCTAGTTCCTGACCAAAGAAGACCCTAAAAATGGAAATAAAGATATAAATAGATCAATTAATAAATTAACAATAAAAACGATGATAATAGAATATCACTACCATTAGAAGTTGACATAAAAGTGCAAGTTGGCTGTGGAATATCGGCATGAAAATGAAAGTACTGCTACTGATCTAAAAAACCTGGATATGGAAATTTTTTTGCCTTGGTAGGTTCTCACGCCAAATGAGAGGAGGCGTGGCTTAATGAATAGTGCAGTTGCACAGTAACCGAGGGGTTCCGGGCTCGATTCCCCGAGCTGGCGAAGAGAATTCGGAACTTTACAAAGAAAAAAAGCCATTGGTTGGTGTCAGGTAGGGCATCCGGCTAAGAAATTCCTCAGTGCCAAATCAAAGTCCCTCTGAAGGGCACCGTCTGAGCCCCAATTGCTGGGGGAAAATGACGTTAAAATTAAAAAAAGAAAAGAAAAGGTTCTCACGCCAAGTAAAGTATATTGAAAATGATAATAGAAAGGTCTATGATTTTTAACTGGGTGTGAACCTATGATTTTTATGTCTGCATGCTCTATCAATTAAGCAATACGCAGTTCAGTCTTAAATTGATCATTTTGTTGCCATATCTCTTACTCGAGTTGGTTATTCTCTCTTCAGATTCCTATCCCTGGGGACCTTATCCCCATGGATTGAGTCTCTCACAAAACGTTCACTTTTCTCCCAAGGACAGATCATCTTATTTAAACACACACGGAGGGCAAGGAAATCGTGGGAACTGTATGAATTTGGAAAAAAATTTTATCGTAGTGAAGTAAAAAACGGGGATTGTGTTCGAACCATTGCAAGTGCCTTGATAGGCAACGGTTCGCATCGAGTTTGGTCAACGCGTATTTCTCATTTTTCTGTAGTAAAGATTTGCAATAAATAAAGGGTTGATATAAAGAGAGCTCAAAATATTAAAATGGTACTTGATGTACTAACAATTTTGATTTCGGTTTATTTTGGCACTGGCTATTTGTTTTAATCCTTCCAGGATTGAAGACTGAATCTCTCTACTAAGCTTAGTTTGCATTAGAAAAACAGGGAAGGCCACATGTTTTACGCGCACAAATTTCAAAGTTTCTTTGGGTAGTTGTAACACAATAAACACAAGATAACTGAGGAAGGTTTCGAAATATAACGTTGAGGGTGGCTTAGCTTTGAAGAAGCTAAAACCATTTGCAAGGGTTTCAACTTCGTTAGTGCAGAGATGACATGTTATTGTATAGTGTTTCTTCATTTTTTTCTGTTATCTTCTTATTTATTGTTATTTTAGGTTAGATTGCTCGCCACACTTAATTATAGAGGACATGAATAAGTCAATAGCTTGCCAGTTCTAAAAAAGATATGTAGTTTGTGTACTTTCAACAATATGGTTAAACTCAGGTCATCAATATCACGTTTGATAAGCAGAGAATATACCATTCTACTCCATTACACTGAGATACAAGGAGAATTTTGGTGATCACTTTCTGCTATCTATACTTTTAAATGTAAATACTTGTAAGCAATTTTCAAAATCATACTGTAACTGTCTTCCAGCTCAACTAATATTTGATAGAATGCTACATGGAGGAGAAATAAATCCACTTACATAATTAGTGCTGCGGAAAACAGACCCTAACTCAAAAACTAGAAACATACGAAAGCTGTTTTCAATAATTTATGTAAGCAGAATAAAAAGCAAATGAGAAGAAGATTAGTATAAAAGAACACAAGCAATATTCGCCCAAACTATTTATAAACATAAACAAAGTATTACTGGGAAAACATGATCAATATAGATAAAAAGGAGCGTTCAAGTTTCCTAGAAATTTTTAGGGGTAATGGCAAAATGCTCACACAATACTGCATTTTTCATTCATTGTATCCCTGGCAAGCAGTGATTTCTGATCAATACATTTTTACACATAATATAACTTCATCGCATTGTGTTACTTCTAAAAAATATCACCTTACCCTATCTCGTGGCACGTCTTCATCAATTCTAGCCAGAAATGGAACATAATTCACAGCTTGTGCATCACATGGTTGACGGTATGCAAATGCGTTCAAAAATAAAAGCCACAACCTCGAACAATTAATTTCTTTGTTCTCTGGGAAATTTTGTCGATACTGATACTCCCAACATCTCCCTAAAAAAATTTCTTTTAAGTGTCTAGTTGTTCCATTTGTAAATGAGAAGATATGTGATCGACTATGAGCATTCTGTGTTTTCTTGTCTATATTTCCAGCTGTCATGTAATAAGTATTATACCAATCGGAGTCAGAGTCAGAATTCTCTGGGTCCGGATCCAGAGTTTCCATAACAGCTGCAAGAGGAACATCACTCCTACTACTGCCTTTCGACTTTCCTTTCCCCGAAGACCTACTTAAAGTAGATGCTCGGTGAACGGCACTTGAGTCGCCAAACTTTTCAAGTCTAAATGATGAGACTTAAACGAAATAAAAAATAAGAAATCATTGTAAAATGAAGGAAAATAAGTATATAAATAATAAATATACATGTTCTTTAAATAACTTCTCTTCTGAAACAATCTAGATAAATCTAATATACATAACTATGTCAAATAAATCTCTTGTGTTCTCTATTGTGAACTCCGGATTGTGTTTCAGTTGTGTTTCATCTGGCACCCTTACACAGTTTTCCTTTGCATGTTTTCATATCATTACAACATGTCAACAATATTCCTTTCATTGATTTAAAGTTCCCAATACGTCCAATAAGGAGACGAAGGAGAAGGGCTGCAAGAGAAAGTCTAATAATACAAAATGGGAAATGTGATGATGAAATCAATCAGAATAGTAATGATAAAGACCAACTTCAGCAAACGAGAGAATGTCTTGAAAAATAAGAACCTGAGATAAGAAATAAGAAAGTGATTATTTGACTGCTAGGTGTTATCAACCCTAATGTATGGATGTGACGCGTGGACACTAAATTCCGACAGAACAAGGAGATTAGAGCCAAATGAAATGTGGTTTCACAGGAGAATGATGAGAATTTCTTGCTTACAACATTTGTCCAAGGAGGAGGCGTTGAGAAGGGCCACAATAGTAAGAGAAGTGATTAACACTATAAAGAAGAAAAACTTAGAATTTTTGGGCCATATAATGAGAAAGGATGCCATTGAGAACTTGTTTATTACTGCATTTGTCGATGGTAAACGAAGAAAGGGGCGGCAGTGGACAAGATTCTTTGAAAATTTGTGCAAATGGATGAATTTGCAAGCTCCGGAATTTGATTTGAAAGTGGCAAACGTGTTAGTAACTACCCGAGAGAGAAAAAAGTTGAAGGCCATGATCACCTACATTCTCTGCGAATATGGTACCTAAAGAAGAAGAATCTTCAATGCCAGGTGCTCTTGAAGGGCTTTGCGTTACTTGAGCTGATCAGCGAAATACCACGTTGAATAATTAACCAGAAGAAGGAACTTTTTTTATTGATGAAATCAGCTGCTATTCAAACTCCGTTTTGTGATGCATTTTCTTTGTTGGATTCTGGAGAAAAGTCAGTACACTTTGTGTCTTTCGTCAACATTTATGTTTGAGCGAGTTTGTCAGTTACGACCTTTTTGTAAATTCCTTTCCACCTAAATGAGTAATATTAAGAATTGAGATAACGATTTATAAGGGCAAGCTGATTCTTTCTGTATTGATAGATTATCACGTCTTAGACCTGAAGATTATACCATCGGCTGCGTTCTGAAAGTATAAAGAAACGATTGCTTGCTTCCCTCGTTTTCTCCATTGCAACATATAATTCAGAATGTTGGGTTGTAAAGAAACAGGATCTTAAAAGAATCGAATCTTTTGAGATTTAATGTTATCGTAGGTTACTGGAAGTTAGTTGGACTGAGAGAAAGATTAATGAGTGGCTCATCCAGAAGATCGACTGTAAGACATGTCTTATACCTTTGATCACCAAACGAAAACTTTTTTTTGGTCATATTTGCCGTCATGACAATGTTGACAAGGATCTGTTATTAGGCTCTGTATTTGGTAAGTGAGCACGAGGTAGGCCTAAGACAAGCTAAAGTGATAACATCTCTCAGCTATGTGACGAAAAATCAATTCCAAAACTATATCGCATGGCGCAAAGTCGGTTTGGTTGGCGAAATATTTGTGAAGGGGAACGGCAGATCTTGAGATGATCTTTCCGTTTGATGATGATGACGACGTTCCGAAAAACACTTCTCAGGTCGTAGAACAATATAAGTGATTTTTACTCCTCTTCAAGTTCTTAAACATTGCGAACATTCTTTTACATTCTCTTTGTTTTATCTTGGTGCCATATCCAAACTTATTTTATAGGATTTATGTTTATTGTGCTTTGTTATTTTCAAAAGCCGACAATTATAAATTAGATAAATTTTCAGACACTATTTTTTGGCAGCAGAGTGAATTGTTTTTTTGATCGTTCAAAAGGAGGTCCAGTTTGCCTCCTTGCCAATAACAGATCTGTTCTCCAAATCAACATTGTGTTGAGTGTCCAAAACCGTTCCCTTTAATGTCACGTACCAATAAAAAATTATTTCTTGTGTGCCTGGATGCCCGAATAACAAGATACTTTCCTTGCCTTGGTCACGTGTACAGACAATAAGAAGATATTAGGTTTGGTTTACACACGTGCAGACGACAGCAGAAGAGAATTCTGAAAGAAGCGTACAAAAGCAGTTTTGCATGGAAAAGGAATAGAAAAAAGGCCATGGATAAAAAACAGTGAGTGCTAATAGAACGTTTACTCCTTATCTCTCTTCAACATTAAATATTGAAGAGAGAAAAGGAGTAAACTTTCTCACTGAGCTTAAAATCAGAATGATATTCTATAAATTTTATAGAATATCATTCTGATATTAAGCTCATTGAGGATGCATCTCCTCTTGAGGAATCCTCTTTAATGAGAGTGCCTGGTCTAACTTTTTTTCCACATCTTTCCATGCGCTCATAAATGTAATATATTGCTATGTTTGCTTCTAAACAGATTTGTTCTCTGTATCTTGCTAGGGAGTACCTAGAGCCGAGGCCATTTTGTATCTTTATAAATCTACTATACATCCCTGTATTAAATACGGTTGTCACATCTCGGCTGGTGCTCCTTCCTCTGATCTTAATGTTCTTGAGATGTATTTAGCAGTTGGCGGGTCCAGATCTTGCTGCTACTCGTGGGGGGGACTCAATCAACCCCATTTATGCTGAACGTTGGACAGTGTCTTGAGTATTTGTATGATTGTGCTTCGCAGGTTGCAGTGGTGGTTTGCCATTGCCTTCCACTGGTGGTTGGCCACTAATACTGAGTCTCATTAGTGCCCTCAGCATACCACGATGCGTATGCAGGTTGTGGCTTCGTTTCCGTTGGCCTGTGTAGGACTCATCCGCCAACTCTTCCACTTCCTGTCTTCGTGTGCTTGTGCGAGACGTGCACAAAATCACCCACAACAAGTTGTTTGCTTCCCTCATGTCGTTTAGCCCGCCAGCTGAAACGATGTACCGGGATGTGGCCCCTGTCAGGAACAAACAGATACTTGGAGCCAGAGAGCTGGGTGCCTTCAAGGACACCAGTGGGCCATCCACCCGTAGGTCAGCTGATGGTTGCCACTGGTACTCCATCCGAACACCCCATACACCCAACAGCGTATTACAAAGCATAATTTTGATACGCTGTTAGTCTACTAACTTGACCAAGTTCAAAACTGAAGGTTAGGAAAATAAGGTTAGGAAAATAAGGTTAGGAAAATAAGGTAAGGAAAGTAAGGTTAGGAAAATAAGGTAAGGAAAATAAGGTTAGAAAAATAAGGTTAGGAAAATAAGGTTAGGAAAATAAGGTAAGGAAAATAAGGTTAGGAAAATAAGGTAAGGAAAGTAAGGTTAGGAAAATAAGGTTAGGAAAATAAGGTTAGGAAAATAAGGTAAGGAAAATAAGGTTAGGAAAATAAGGTTAGGAAAATAAGGTTAGGAAAATAAGGTTAGGAAAATAAGGTTAGGAAAATAAGGTTAGGAAAATAAGGTTAGGAAAATAAGGTTAGGAAAATAAGGTTAGGAAAATAAGGTTAGGAAAATAAGGTTAGGAAAATAAGGTTAGGAAAATAAGGTTAGGAAAATAAGGTTAGGAAAATAAGGTTAGGAAAATAAGGTTAGGAAAATAAGGTTAGGAAAATAAGGTTAGGAAAATAAGGTTAGGAAAATAAGGTTAGGAAAATAAGGTTAGGAAAATAAGGTTAGGAAAATAAGGTTAGGAAAATAAGGTTAGGAAAATAAGGTTAGGAAAATAAGGTTAGGAAAATAAGGTTAGGAAAATAAGGTTAGGAAAATAAGGTTAGGAAAATAAGGTTAGGAAAATAAGGTTAGGAAAATAAGGTTAGGAAAATAAGGTTAGGAAAATAAGGTTAGGAAAATAAGGTTAGGAAAATAAGGTTAGGAAAATAAGGTTAGGAAAATAAGGTTAGGAAAATAAGGTTAGGAAAATAAGGTTAGGAAAATAAGGTTAGGAAAATAAGGTTAGGAAAATAAGGTTAGGAAAATAAGGTTAGGAAAATAAGGTTAGGAAAATAAGGTTAGGAAAATAAGGTTAGGAAAATAAGGTTAGGAAAATAAGGTTAGGAAAATAAGGTTAGGAAAATAAGGTTAGGAAAATAAGGTTAGGAAAATAAGGTTAGGAAAATAAGGTTAGGAAAATAAGGTTAGGAAAATAAGGTTAGGAAAATAAGGTTAGGAAAATAAGGTTAGGAAAATAAGGTTAGGAAAATAAGGTTAGGAAAATAAGGTTAGGAAAATAAGGTTAGGAAAATAAGGTTAGGAAAATAAGGTTAGGAAAATAAGGTTAGGAAAATAAGGTTAGGAAAATAAGGTTAGGAAAATAAGGTTAGGAAAATAAGGTTAGGAAAATAAGGTTAGGAAAATAAGGTTAGGAAAATAAGGTTAGGAAAATAAGGTTAGGAAAATAAGGTTAGGAAAATAAGGTTAGGAAAATAAGGTTAGGAAAATAAGGTTAGGAAAATAAGGTTAGGAAAATAAGGTTAGGAAAATAAGGTTAGGAAAATAAGGTTAGGAAAATAAGGTTAGGAAAATAAGGTTAGGAAAATAAGGTTAGGAAAATAAGGTTAGGAAAATAAGGTTAGGAAAATAAGGTTAGGAAAATAAGGTTAGGAAAATAAGGTTAGGAAAATAAGGTTAGGAAAATAAGGTTAGGAAAATAAGGTAAGGAAAATGGGAATTCACATTCATGAATTGACTTTTTGCTTGTTTATTTCATTTTAACAGCTATCTAAAAGATTTGAAACATTAAAATTGAAATCTCTTATGTTATTTCAGTTATCTAGAGAGGCTTGAAAAGCTATTCATTACCATCTCTCTACCCAATTGAAGATTTCAGAGCCCCAGAAAAAAAGGGTCAAAACATTATTGCCTAATAGGATCCAACCTGTATATGCAGATCCAAAGAAGAAAACTGTTTGAAAATACCAGCTTCAAGTGAAGGTAGAAAAAGGTGAAAACAGAGAAGAAGGTAGGAGCAAGGACCTTAAACTCTACTCCCGTTTCCTGTATAATTATACAAATGCCTCCTCACTCCGCACCAAGCCATTTGATTATTTACGTTCTAAGTGATTTTCCCATTTTTGTGACAAGATGTATCTGGCGATAGAAAAATATTTTTATGACATGAAATAACTGTTGACATGTTCATCTGGTGAGAAAGCTAGAAAGTGTGATTTGATATTTCATTAGGCCTGAAGTATACTCCAGTCGTTTTCTACATGCATTTGATTTGTAGTTTTTTTGGATGCATTTAGCCTTGCACGCTGCTCTCTACCTGTACCTTGTAATAAGGAGAGTAGTAACATTGACACAACAGAAAAATCTCTAATGCACATACCTCTTAAAAGCGAGAGAAATAATATTGTCCATACTAAACTCATCTGTAGTACTAGAAAAGAGAAAAGACAATAAATTGGTAAAAATGTGCAAGTCTTTACATAAAACAATTTTAGCAATATTTATGAAAAATAGATGTAGAGATATGTACCAACATTTGAAACTATCAATGTAGCTTTTTATAGAATTGCCAAAATTTGAGAGTACTTACCTTTCATCCAAAACTAGCCATCAAGCTAATAGGGCCTTAATTACCAATGAAAACCTCAACTCTCCATACTCAAAATTTAATGCTTAAATGCTTTTCCCTGAATTTAAGTAAAAGAAGAGGTGGAACTTCCAAAAAAATGATTACACATTTTATACATTACAAGAATATCCAGACTGAAAAAGGTAAGAAAATTAAGAATTACCTAAGAATATCCCCAATCATAGGTGTTTATTAAAGATACGAAAATTTGTAGGACCCAGCAATAAGTATTATTCCAATTATTTTTTTCATTAACAGCTAACCTGAACTTTATCGAATTACCCCATATAATAACACAACAAAAAATAACTTCAAAGAAGACAAGGAAGTGTAATCCAGCTTTGTGAGGCTTAGTCTACCACCCTAGATTAGCTGAGCATCGAAGGTATAAAACCTGCCTCAAGAGGACCCCAACTTGCCAACAAATACTCAATACCTGTGAATGTAGTCACTGTTGCCATTCCTAGGGAAACTCCCAATGGAATGGGAAATTGACGAAAAGCAATATATCTAAAGAGAAATGAAATTTGGAGCTGGATAATTTAATGTCCCTAACAACTTTATACGAACGTGCTAAGGATAAAATGCTTGTGTAGAATGGAAGCACAAGGATATTGTGAAAAAAAGAGTTTTTTCTTTCAAATTCTCTTCTCTCTTTTAGTTGAATTTTGGCATACCAAAAGGAAGGACTTTTTGTCTCGGAATTGAATTAATTTGGTCAAATACTATTGCTGATAATGATCAGAGTATTATCTGGGGTTGCAAAGATCTATTCTGCTTGTGGGACTAAAGCAGATATTCTTCAGTTCGTTTGCAATTGCACTTATCACTAAAACCTACTTCTAAGATTATTATGACATACCAACTGAACCATTAATATTTAACAAAAAGTAAAAAACAGTCTCAAGGTTTTGAATATAATGTCTTCTAAATAAAATTTGAGTTGCATAATAATAAAAAGTACAAAAAATATTTGTTCTCCAATTAAACAAGGAAATACATTTATTTGAGAACAAAATTTACAAACAAAAGCTCAAAATCATTCGCTTCATTTCACTTATTTTTTAATTTGTTTGTTAATGCACGGATTGGTAAGTTTACAAGAGAAAATTTATACTCAAGGTTCAAAGATCTTGAGAACCCATACCTCATTTTATAAAAATAGATATTGGCTAAATTTGCCTGATACAGAAAACAAAGAGATTCATTATTCATAGAAGTGTCAGAGTGTTACAAAACTGAATTTCGAAAGTATGGAATTGAAAACGTCTTTATGAAAACACAAAAAATGTCAAAATTTTGGAATGAAGAATTAATAATAAAAAATCAAGGATTTCTTAAAAATTAAAAATTTAGATATTTGCAGGCACTACTTTTCGAAATAAAAACACCAAGTATATTTATATTTATATGTATTAATATATATTATTGAAAACTACAAGAAAGCTGTGAACTTATGAAATAAATATTTTGATTATAATCGTTTATAATTTTAGTAAACAAGGTAGTTTTTTTATGATATATTTAAAAAGGCTTACCTCTTTCGTACTATCATGCTAGCAAGGAAGGAATACAGTCTGATCTTACAATATGTATTAAACATACAGTTTGAAGTGGCAGCTAATTTATGGAATAGAGTAAGTATTAGTTCCTTCATTAACTGTCAGTATGAATTATTAATATCTATGTCGAGATAGTATCGAGAAGGACCCTAAATGTACAGCCACCTGTCAAGGCTGTAGTGGTCGATCATATGCTTGACTGCACAATAAGTTACATATGTTCACAGTGTTTTTCCTGAATTGTAGAGCTCTTAAATATGTTTTTCTAAAAAATACCATTAAGTAACATTTAAAATTGCAAGTTTTGAATATGTTAATTGTACAAAAATATCATATAGGTTTGTCCAGGCTCACGTACATCGTAATAAATTTGATGAAGCCAATATTTTCGAATGTTGTGATACATCTTTCAATACATTCATTGACCTATCTATCTACCTATCTATCTATTTTTTATCCATCTCTTTCATACATATATTCAAATGCATAAATAGATGCCCGCATATTGAACTCCATTTATCTATCTATCCAGCTATTTACCTATCTATCTATCTATCCATCAATCAATCTATCCATCCATCTATCTATATCGATATATCAATCTGTCATCCCATCCATCTATCTATCTATCTATCTATCTATTTATCTATTTATCTGTTTACCTATATATCCACCTGTCTATCTATTGATCGATCTATCTATCTAATTGCTCATCTTATCCTCCTTGCGTTGAGTAAAGCAGAAGGTCTCTACCATAATAGACCAATGTCGTCTGTTTGGTACTATGGGGGGCCAAGACATCCAAAAGATTCTGCAAAAATATTTAGTCTGGAAGACAGATAATTTGGTGGGGGTGGACTTGATCACTTTCTGAACCTTATAACAGGACTCCACGAACATTGCTCCCAAAGATCCTTGGCTTGGTTTAATGTCTGAACGTGGTGGAGATTTAAATAGTGTTCTAAATAGGGTGCAATGCAGCATAAGCTCTTCTTCCCTTGCAGATTTTGACCTTGCAGCACTTCTCTGGATCCCCATCAACTGGTAACCTACTAACAAACTACACAAGTCACCCAACTCCTTTACTCTGTCAATACTGTTGGGGATCGGTCAACCTGTTTCACCATTCACTTTTATGACCTTAACCCTCTTGGAAGTAATGGTTAGGTCAATCTGTTTTCCTAAAGAATCAAGATCGTCTGACTTTGCTCGGGTGTCTGGATTCCTTTGTACCAGTAGTGCTCTATCGTCTGCAGAATCAAGATCTTCCAGTGTTTTCATTGTAGTCCTAAATTTGCGTTTTTGGAGGTTTCTATTAACAGCCAGTCAATGCAAAGCAAAAAAACCCCAAAGAAAACAACAGAGAGCCTTGTTTGACTCCTGTGATTATCCTAAGCTGGTTGCCAGTTCGGTTCCCTTGCATAGAAGTCTGGTTACAGTGTCTTGACAATGTAACAAATTGTGTCTAGGTACCACACCGCGAAAGTAATTTTCAACGATGATGGTCTGTGCACACTGTCCAAAGCTCGGTCAGTGAAATTTGGCAACTTTGGTGTGTGGCATCCCATTTAGTTCTCTCTGTGTTGGATAATCTGACGACATGTATAGATATAATCTGGACAGAGTCTCTCTTTCCTAGAACCTGCCAAGTTTTGCCTCAGATGCCGCTTTACTAACCTGGTAATCCTGTTTAGGATAAACCTGCTTAGGATCTTGCTATCACCAACAAAAACATTATTTCCCTTAGGATCCGACAGTCTCCAAGATCACCCAGCATCACTATTAGTCCCGCCTTCCAATCAACAGTGGCTGTTTCTGTGAGTTAGGATTAGGGTTACCATCGTCACCACCAGGGGATGGTCGTATCTCGATGTTTAGTATTATATTTACTGGCTTTTAATATTGCAGTTTCTGACTCAGTGTCAGTATTGTCAGTATAAGTTCCTTTATGTCTTGCCTTCTTTTTGACCTTTAACATGAATTTCTGTTATGTTTGTTGTGATTTTTCTTTTTTAATATCTTCTTAATGTCTTTCCTTTTAGCAGTATTTTTCCAGGTCTCTCTGGATAACAACTCTTTTCTTTTTCTACGAGTCTCCTCCTAGCACTTTATCTTCAGCTTTCAGTATATGTTGGCTAAATTAGTCAGTTAGCTTCTATTGGTCATTAAGCAGCCTGAAGCAGTTTTTCAACTCAAACTTCTTCTCTCAAAAGATTTTTTGCACCTCTGGTTCTTTCAACCTGTGCAAATCTAAATCAGGCTACCTCTGTACAGCTTTCTTGTCTTCCCAAAGCTTTAGATTCACTCTTCCTGCAAGCAATTCATTGTCACAGTTAAGGTCAACCACTCTCATACCTCCAAGATCTTCAGGTTATCCCTCCTTCTCCTGTTTGCAAGAATGTGGTCAGTCTGGGTCTTGGTATGACCTTCAGATAAATTCTGGGTCCATTTGTGCATGTATTTACATTGGTTAACAATCCGACCAATGATAAGCTGTTTTCCTCGAACACCTCGACTATTCTCAGTTGTTATTCCTACTACCACATTCATGTATTCCAACATGGATTACTTACCTGTATTATCACGTCTTACCTTTGCATTAAAATTGTCCCTGACAAAAAAGACATAATGCACTGGGATGTTGTCAAACATCTCCTGTAACAGATCGTAAAAGCCTCCTTATCTGCATCTTATTCAACTTCAGTAGCTACGTAGCAGACGATGAATGTTAAGCTTTGCATACGAGGGATTGAAGCTGGCTGACATGAGTCTGTCATTAATAACTCTCTATTCCAGTATGCCTATGTGTTCCTCTCTGTTCATAACAAAAGATGCCACTCTATCGTGTTGACCATTATCTCTTCCTGAAAAGATAATGTGGTAAACAGTAGCTAGTTGCCTGATTCTGTCCGCGCCTATCGATTTTCACTAACTCTCAGCAAACAACAGTTTTAATTCTCTCTCTCTCTCCCTCTGACGACGTGAGCTAGCCGACCAATCTGTAAAAGAATTTTAACATTTCAGAGGCCCACTCATCGTGTATTCTTGAGTTGAAAGACGTTTGTCACAGGGCTAACATCTTCTTGTCCAGTTTAACTGTCGTCTGTTATCTTATCAATATTCTGGTCTGTGTTCATCCTTTTACCTGCATTTTTGATATCTCCAGTGTTAGTTTCTGTAACTTATTGCATTTTCCACACAAGTTGGTTGCTAGCCCACTGCTCAACCCTCTTCCTTTCTCAGCAGGCTAGGACCAGCTATGGTACATAGATCGGTCCATCCATCGATAGATCTTTTACCTATCGATCTATGTACCTTTCTATCTATCTATCCATCTATCTACCTATCCATATATATGAAAACTTAATATGCCGAATTATGTATATTTAATACCTTTAAGGTTATCTACGTTTTTCTTTTCCCTAAGGTAGATACACAATCCTCCAGAACTTTGCATTTAAATATGAATATTTCTATAAATAACTAAACCTCTTTTTCGACAAGAGGGCAGGTTGACTCTTCTTCTTTCACTTCCATAACACTTTTTGTAATTACTTGAAAGTCAAGAGTTGCTAAATAAAAATCTTTTTTGAAACGCATTATGTTCAGCCAAGATATAGATTAGGATATTCTATACTTTTTTAGATGGAGTGTTTCTGAAATACCCAATCTTTTTATTCCGCTAAAGTTTAATGCTTGATTTGTCTTTATTAGACTATAGTATTTCCATAAAATGCAACCTTCTCCCTCCTTAAGCTCAAACACTGGTGGTGTCTTGAAAAGTTCGAGAGTCTTGTGTATCTTTTCAATCTATTTTCAAACAAAGTTTGTTCTTATCATAGGATATTTTTGTTTTACCACTGGTCATTCTGTAACTAATGTTGTTCTGTCCCTTTCAATTTCTCTCTCTATTTAAAGCCCAACTGTTGTTTTGATAAAGCTTTTCGGTAATGTTTCTTGATAAAGGTCATAAATTTTATTGCAGGCATCAAATATATTAGAAGCATCGCTTTTCATTATCAGGAAGATTACTGGTACTTCTATAGTTGTTTTATCAGTGCGTCTGTGATACTGTTATGGTTTGACAGATTCCCTTGATAACACTATGTTCATCTTTGAAGTTAAATGTCTAACTTTACATTAAATGTTTCTGGAAGAGATTTTGGGGGAATTTTGTAGGAAATTTAATATATATGTCTAAAGAAAGAAAAAACAGAATAATGATTGATTTGGTATGACATCTATAAAATTGTGTGAGGTAAGAAGAAACTAGCTTTAAATGGTAAAAAGGTATTAAAAGAACTTGATTAAGATATTGCTTTTTTGTGTTTAAACTGTTGATATTGTTGTAACTCTCTCCCTTCCTCCCTCTCTCTCTCTTTCTCTCCCTCCCTCTCTCTCTCTCTCTCTCTCTCTCTCTCTCTTTCTCTCTCTCTCCCCCTCTCTTTCTCTGTCTGTGTGTGTCTCTCTCTTTCTCTGTCTGTGTCTCCCTCCCTCTCTCTCTCTCCCTCTCTC
>RDPX01000276.1:52873-99466 GCA_003991215.1 Morbakka virulenta
GATAGATAGATAGATAGATAGATAGATGGATAGATAGATAGATAGATAGATAGATAGACAGATAGATAGATAGATAGATAGATAGATAGATCGATAGATCGATCGATAGATAGATGGATAGATAGATAGATGGATAGATAGATAGATAGATAGATAGATAGACAGATAGATAGATAGATAGATAGATTGATTGATAGATAGATAGATAGATAGATAGATGGATAGATAGATAGATGGATAGATAGATAGAAAGATAGATAGATAGATAGATAGATAGATAGATAGATAGATAGATAGATTGTCTGACCGGTGAGGTTAAAAATTAAGCAACATAACTGCGTGCCGAGTTACACTAATGAATAGGGAGTATTAAAAGATGTGAAGCATGATTTTGGATACTATTGTTAATTTTTATTGCCATTTTTTATTTAACAAATTAATTAATAAAATCAAAGCTACTTTGGGGTCCTATTGCAAGAAGCTGGCTCTATACTAATACTACTATCAAGAAAAATCACGATGGCTTGAAGCTTTCATTTACTTGCCTGTTTGATGAAACAAACCTCAAGCAGGTTGTTCCGCTTCGACAAACACAGCACATGGTATTTTGTAATTTTATTCGGAAACAGATCTCGAAGTTACTCTCCAAAAAGAAAGATAGAATATGTGTGGAAAAAAAAGCCCTAAAAATTGCTTGAGATTTGTTCAAAAGGATTAGACGGAATTTATTGTTATTATTTTCTTATTTCACCTTAAGAATCGCTTCAGGATTACATTTTCGACCAAAAGGTCACACGTGATTTTTTTTTTCATGAAGGAAGTCGAATAAATTACATGAAAAAGCCGGCACGAAACATTCATGGGTACAAAAATATTAGAGGCATTGTCGTTAACCCAGTATGAGTGCTTGCGTTCATCGAAACTTTTGGGAATGTTTCTTATGGCTTTGTCAGGAATGTTGATGACTTTAAGCAATTTCTTCGTCCAGCTTGCCATTGAGGCAAATAAAAGGCGCATTCCAACTTTGGAGATTGTTTTCGTTCGAAGTGTTGTACAGCTGATACTTGTAATACCTCCAATGATGTATTATAAAGTTCCTCTAATTGAAGACTTGGCAAATATTCCTACGGTTATGATCATGGGAGTGTGTGGATTTGTTAGTGTAACATTCATCTACCTTGGTATTGATAAAGTTCCTTTAGCTGATGCCACAATTATTACATTTACTAGTCCCGTATTTACGTCAATGTTTGCTTATATTATTATCCAGGAATCTTGTAGTATCTGGGATGCTTTGTGTGGACTGATCAGTTTTATTGGAATCCTCATTGTGTCAAGACCAAGTTTTATCTTCGGTGAATCATATGGACATGGCACTGCTATTTTTCATAGTGGAAAAATTTCGCCAGAGAAAATGTACTTGATGGGTATCGGTTTTGTTCTAGTTGGAGCGTTGTTTCTTTCATTATATTTTGTATTAACAAGAAAAGTTGGAACAACTTTACACTTTTTATTAAATATACTTTACCCAAGCCTTCTCGGAAGCATCTTCATTCCCATATTGATGCTGCCTTTTGACACTTTGATGTTGCCAGAATGCTGGAAGGCTATACTTTACATAATACTGGTAGGCATTATGGGATACGGGGGGTTAGTTTTACTCTCATTGTCACTAAAACTTGAAAATGCTGGCCCTCTTGTCATTGTGAGAAATCTTGACATTATCTATGCTTTTCTGTTGCAGTATATGGTATTAGGCATCGTGCCAACACTGTGGAGCATTGGAGGTGGTGTGGTGGTAATTGGTGCAACAACTGTACTTCTTGCTCGTAGATGGATCGCTATGAAACAGGAACAGGATTCAGTAATACGTGATGAAGAAATGTCCTTAATCAATAATAATTCAGACTCAACGGAATGAGGAAATATTACCTCGATCTTAGTAATCATTGTACGAAGTTTTGTATTGGTAAGCCTTACCTACGCTGTTCAGGTCACTTTGAAAAGCGAAGCCAACATTTGCTTTCAACTTGATAAGATAATTACTCCAACTTCAAGAGTACATGCTAAATGATATATAAAAAGATGTACCTAATCTATGTGATGGAATACAGCTGGATATTTCATAAGATAGATGTCATAAGATGATATGATCCTTTAAAAGAATTAAGATGTCAGAGATATAGATGACATCATGAAATAGAAATATAGTAACCATTGCCTAATTTGCATAAATTATCCACCAAGATATATAACAAAGAAAATTCTATTTGTTGCTAAAATTATAAATCATTACAGTCTATTGTTTGAAATTAATACCACTTGGAATTAGTTTTTGAAGAGTTGTCTTTGCATAATGCTCTCTGGATATTGGTCACGTGGTACAAATTTGAGATTTAAAAATTATCATGTACCACACACACGAATTTCCTTTATTACGCGGCATTTGTAAAATAAACACAAGTATTTGTCAATCAACAGCGTCTTTTCTCGGTGAAGCAGCCCTTTTCACTCCATTCTAAAATAAATTCTACTCCTCGTCTCCAGTTTTGGCGATACATTGACATCCTCCCGCTAAAACCCAATTACTTAATTATGAAATTTTGTAGAGGCATATTTTATTTTTTCAATTGAGAATCCCCCATTTTAGGTAAAATTTGTAAAAAATGACCAGACAAATAGTAGCAGACTACAGCACTGTATAATACTGTTTTAAAAGTAATAAATTTCAGTGTTTTAGTCTGCTGTTATATCTGTTAAGATCATATGCAACATCTGCAAGGATTAAAAATCGTTGCCACATCAGAAGGGCGTGTAAAAACAGACCGATGATATTTTTTAAATAAATGAAACATGAGACACTTTATTAACATCAGTGTAATGCCACANCTCTGGATATTGGTCACGTGGTACAAATTTGAGATTTAAAAATTATCATGTACCACACACACGAATTTCCTTTATTACGCGGCATTTGTAAAATAAACACAAGTATTTGTCAATCAACAGCGTCTTTTCTCGGTGAAGCAGCCCTTTCCACTCCATTCTAAAATAAATTCTACTCCTCGTCTCCAGTTTTGGCGATACATAGACATCCCCCCGCTAAAACCCAATTACTAAAGATGAATACTTAATTATGAAATTTTGTAGAGGCATATTTTATTTTTTCAATTGAGAATCCCCCATTTTAGGTAGTAGCAGACTACAGCACTGTATAATACTGTTTTAAAAGTAATAAATTTCAATGTTTTAGTCTGCTGTTATATCTGTTAAGATCATATGCAACATCTGCAAGGATTAAAAATCGTTGCCACATCAGAAGGGCGTGTAAAAACAGACCGATGATATTTTTTAAATAAATGAAACATGAGACACTTTATTAACATCAGTGTAATGCCACATCACATAGTTTATCAGAATTGATAGGCGTCTGTTTTCCTTGCCACTTACGTCTTTGGTGACGAGAGTAGAATAAGGATATGGATTAGGATTAGTCTTGGGGGTTAGGCCCAGCGCTTCCAGAGTTGTCGGCGGATAAAGGTCCAGAATATCACTGATACCACGACAATAAAATAGAAAAATGGTAATGTACACTACTGCAATTTGGTCTTATTCGAAAAAATTTCCCCTCTTTTATTAATGATACGAATGATCCTATTTTTCCTTGAGGAAAAGAAATTGTACGTTTGTCAAAAATGTCTTGGAAATCTTAAAATGCAAATTGAAAACAATTTTTCTAAAAGAGTGTATATGGTTATTTGTAGAATCTTTTTTCAGCATCACTTTCTGGAAAAAATATTATTTTCTAGCTCTAACTTCAAAGTTAATAGCCGGAAATAATGGGATTTTAGAAATTGCAATTCACAAATGTTTTTGTCTTAGAGAGAATTTGTTAAAAAAGAACATAATAATATATTTAGCATGTGTAAAATAGGGTGTGTCAAAGAATTAGGTCAGAATTATTGATATTAGATAGAATAAATGAAATGTAGAAGTTGCAGGGAGTATTGAAGAACTAATTATTTATAAACATCAGATGATCAACCCTTGATCATTCTGTAATACTAGATATCCTTCCTTCAATTTTAGGATAAGTTATTTGAATTTTTGACAATGTAAGTAGGATGTTATTCTAAGCAATCGATTTTGTAAAATATATTAGAAAAGAGATTAATATGTGTTTTGTTTTTACTACAACAAGCTGCTGGAAGTTTAGTTGTTCAAATTTTAAAAATTGACCGTCATTCTCAAATAATGCTTTAATTTTTGGAATTAAAAAGAACCAGTTTTTTTTATGTTTTCATCAGTTCTCTAATCTTGTAGAGGTGAGTGAGGTTTGTTGAACTTATTACCAATTGTGTCATGAAAATTATCTAATGTTAATATGGTGATGCTTTTAGTTTGCTAGATACACAGTTTAGGAAAATAGCTTCACCCATATAAAGAACTAAATAACTTGGTGAGTAGTGGGTACGATTTATCTGAATCTTAATTCTTTAAGAATTTTCCATCAATCGAGTTCTTCCTTAAAGTGTTGCGTTCTTGAAATTCTTGTACTCGAGTCAAAGAAATAAAAGGGTTTTTTATAACTACTACATGACCAGTAGTGTCTCGACATGAAAACGTTTTTATTTCTTCAAAGATGTTAGCACGAACAAATAACATGATAGCAAATAAAGTCACCAAAAACTTGTGTATTTTTGTTTAATAAAGAGATGGTTTAAATTTCTAAAACAATTTAATATTTTGACCTTTGGAATAATGCTGATAATGACATTTGGTATGATGATGAATAACTGGACAAATTTTGAAGGTCGAAATATTAAGTTGTTAAAGAAATATAAACCATTTCTTTCTTATATAAATATGCATGAGGTTTCATACTTATTATTTTTTCTGACAATAACATTTTTTGTGTAGGTAATGATTTATATTCAGTATACAGTGCCTATTTGTATCAGTTGAACTCCAAAATTCATGGCATTGCATTTATATTTTATTGCATTTAGTCTAAAAACAGGCACCAATCGCTGGAAGAGTATAGATGTACTTGCATTGGAGTTGTAAAGTCAGTATAGTCAAGGTATTTAGCATTCAAAAGTTAACAAAATACAGTGTTTCCTCTATACATTGTCATTGATTCCCCCGTCTCACCCGGTCTCCACCCCAATACTTTTCTGAGGGCCCTCTTGGAGGTTTGGATAGAGAGATTTTGGTAATTTTAGTTAAAAACCTCTCAGGCACAGTTTTAAAGAAAACAAGTTCACTATTTACATGTAAAACTACTAGTATTACAACTGCACCAAATTTGAAATGTACTAAGTGTCTCTCACTCGCTTCGCTAACTCAGACTAACAAAGTACACCACAAGTTATTAAGGCTTACAAAACAAGAAGAGAGTTGGCACGTGGCATAGCTATTAAAAATTCCATTGCGGCCTTCAATGTATTAACTTGAATGATGACCCCACATCTTACTACATTTAAGTAAAACACGTACCACCAACTCAATTACCAATTACAAACAACACTGATCCTTGGTTCGAGACATATGCTAAAAATATGAAGTCAAAAGAGGAAGAAATCACTAATTGGATTGGTGATAAAATCACCTGCTGTGGATAATTGCAACATAGATGAGACCAAAGGACACAAGGCGGCATGAATTGGATCTTTGTATCATTTTTTTTTCTTTGGCGTGAAAACGTAAGTAATGGAACTCCGTGAACCAAATATTTGGTTTAGCAGTTTCCTTTCTGAACTGATGTTGTCAAAAGGCTGATTTGGTGCAAAATCTAAGAGCAGCAGACAGTAACAGTGTCATAGTAATAGCTGACTGGAAAGCCTATATTGCCTATCGTTAGCATTGGATAGGGTGTACACGGGTGGATAGAATGAACTTCAAAATGTTCTAAATATTGCTGAAAATCCAAACTTTTTATGTCGAAAGCATGTTTTCCTAATAACTCTACAATAAAATTTCTAAATGGTTGATTATTTTGAAAAGCTAAGGTCCAGCAGTGGATAAACAATTAGTCCTATCATTAATTGATAACTTTGGATAGTTTCTAGATAAATAAATTAATGCTATATTGGCTCATATTTTACAAGAGAGATCCTTGGTTATCTGAAGTCTCTTAGTTAATGATAATACAACCCTAACTACTTTTTTTTGCCAAGTCAAGTTTTGTGGTCACCTTTTCAGGAATATTCTCAAGTCTGTTGACCAATGTAGACCACAAATTTGCCCACTTGACCCTAACAAATTTGCTAGTTGTTCTCGTTTATGGGCTTAGAAACAATTAGCTATTGGCAAGTCTAATATAGCCGCAAAATAACTAAGGTTAAAGATTTCCCAGATTCTCCGACATTGTCAATTTCTTAACAATTTTGAGAGAGCAATCATTAGAGTGGTAATTTCTCCGGGGATAACTGTCCAGTAATAAAGGGTGGCTGAGAGGACAAGCAAGAAAGCTTCAAACTTAGGATTTTCTATCTAACTTAGGATTTTTTATCATCCTCTTCAGAATGGCTTTAAAGACTATCTTACTACTCTTTTTAAAATATATTTGAGAGCATATTTAAAAAAATATATTGTCAGACTATAATAGCCTTATTTAAATCCCCCAAGATATTGAAAATTTAACCTGAATGCCACAGGCTCTGTTTTGCAAGACATAGCTGTCTCCAGTCAAGCTGGATGATTATCAGGATTCTTTTATGGTTTATCTATTAGTTTCTGTCATTCTTCTATATTTTTTAATTTTAGACGTTGCTTGTGATTCAAACAACTTTCTTGCACAAACGAGAGAAAATACATTGGAACTTCTCAGATGGTACATTCCCATAAGTATGTTATCCCTGGGTGAGGCAACAAATAGCACTCTGATAAAACGCAAAAATCTCGTGTTGTGCAAGATAAAAACTGGCTTTATTGAGTGCCTGAGTTTGTTGTTCAAAGAAAAGAACAAAGTAGCTATGGAATGATATACACCAGAAGAAACAAAGCTGTAGTATTCAGAATTAGTCTTAAATACAGGCATTGAGTTCAAAAGATTTTTCAAAGGGCTTCACTTTTTGCCAATATTGCAGGCTGGCTAGCCCTACTTGCTAGGGGGGCTGTGATTGAGGTCTGAGGCCCCACCATGGTTGGGGCCGACGGCCCGAAAATTTTTAAATTTTAAGTCTCTAGATTGGCGTAAACAGCCTTCTTTTGATTTGATACATTTATTTCTCAATCAATAAGGGGTAAAACATCAAATAATGAGAAAATACAAAGGGACATCCCATAAATATGTACTGAATTTACACAATACAAATGTTAACATTCAATAAAGTTTTTGATATTTTGGTAAAATAATTTGGATCAGCTCAAATTGGAAAAAAGGAAAATATCTAACTTACTATTAACTGACATTGACAATATTTATATCGGATTCATATTCAGCTATTAAAATCGACAGAAAAGTAGAACTACAGAAGAAGAAGAAAATTATTTTAGAAGGTAGACGATGGTTTTACAATACCTTGAAGCTAAAATCTAAAAATATAATCTGTGTGGGCTATGTTTCCATTCTACAAGAAAGTCTTCAAATATAAGGCGATTTAACTTTTCATGTTCGAATGCAAGGAACGCAAGTTCACACTCTCTTTTGGACAGCATGGATCTCCGCTGCGGTGAATCAACACGGGTCAAAGAAGAAAAAACGCATTCAACACGTGTTGATGTACAGCCTGCAGTTATGGCTACTTCAAAAAGCTTGATCAAAACAGTTGCACTCTTTTCATGATGGCATTGAATTGTATTGTAAACATCTAAAATATTGACGGTACCATCTTTTTGTCTCGGCCACTGATGGCCGCAGAAAACACGGCTGAGAATGCGGCATTCACAATGAAGGTCTTCGACCGATAACTTCCGTTCACCGAAAAAATCAAGAATATATGGAATCGTGTTTGAGTAGTTTTAATAGTGGAATGATTACGGATGATTTCAAGAAGTGCTGTGAGTCTGGAGACAATGATACCATTGATATCCATAGCTGAATGTTTTCAGTTGAAAAACGTCTTGCAAACTCTGCTTCAATCCTATCAAGACATTCAATGAAGATTGACGATTTACATCGCTTGCTTTTCTCTGATGGAATACTGTCAGAAACAACAAAATCAGCCATTGCTTTTGGAAGATGCTTTGATGCTCTGTGTGGGTAATTTTCTCCAAGTAAAGTGGACATATCCTTCTCATTAAAATACTTGTCGATGACAGTTTTTGCTTTGCATTCATCCATCTCACAACGAAGGCAGTTCAAATCTTCTCGAGTGCTCTTCACAACGGAAATTGCTGAGGTGATATTTTCGGACGATGATTGCAACTGCTTAACCATGAAGTTGATTGGTGTTAGAATTTCCATGAGCATAGCATTTACAAAAACAAACTGCTCGTTTTTAACTTGATGTAATAAATCAAATGCCATGACACGATCCTCACTTTTTAATTTGGTACTTTTAGCGGCAATATTCAAGCATTTCACAATATCAAAAAAGTTTTTATTGATATGCTGGGTGCTTTCGTAATGGCCAAACCATCTTGTCACAATCAACCTTTTCAACGAAGTACCTTCATAAATTTCGTCAACAGGTGCTTTTTTTTAAAAATTATACAAGGTTTGTGTGACTTCGAAATAATCCTTGACCTCTGACAATTTTCCATGACATTTGTGACTATCAGATTGATTCTATGCAAATAGCAGTGAATATACAATACGTAACGGTCACAATAGTCAGTAATACGTTTTTGCAGTCCTTTCACATCACCTGACATTACAGACGCGCCATCATAGGATTGTGAGACTAAACCATCCACGGATACTTCATGTTCCACAAGGCTATCTTTGAAAAAAGTGAAAATACCTTCCACCGAACCGTCTTCAACATTCAAAATATCTAAGCAATGTTCTTGGATGCTCTTGCCAGTCAAGTAGCGGCATACAAAAGCTTGAAGAAAAAAAAAGAGAGCCCTAAAATCTCGAAATCCATAGTTTCCTGGGGGTAGTAATCACCGCCTTCATACCCACACCCCATCTAACTCCATATAATCCAACCCCTAGCATAGATTTTAACCCAAACAACCACTTACTTGTTGCAAGAAGGGCAAATCTGAAAAGAACGTTGGAATGCCTGAAGTGTAAGTCACTGCAAGGTTTGGGATAATTTATGTTTGGACTGTACATGGATGGAATATTTTTCAACAAGGAAATAAGAACACAACTCCACAATCTCATGCCCGGAAACTTTTCAGCACTGTGCGAATGTCAACCACTACCTAAAAAAATTAATTTCCAACGTTAAGATCAACCCCCATCTAAGTAGGTTGATATTGCCAACCCACTTTCAAGGGGGTTAGAAAATGTCTCAACCCCCATCAGTAAGGGGGGTGGAAACTATGTAACCTTTACCTCAACACCCTTTATCAACTCAAAAGACTAAATAATATATTTATTGGCAAATGTCGATCACCTTTTTAAAAAATGTTGAACATATGTATTGGAAATGTCACAGAACACTGTTTCAATATAACCATTAGTCAGATTAAACAAACCTATATCTTAAATGCTAAAGTAAGAAAATGCGTGCACCAACCCTTGTGTTACCTAACACCGCAAGTCCAGGATATGATCTATTTTACACAAAAACTCAACTTAAATCAACAAAATCATTATCTATATTCATAAAAAATATATTTTCATACCTTGAATCTCCTTACAGTTTTTGTCGGTTGTACCATCTGCATAGATGGTGAAGAGTTTTGCTTCACGTATTTCGCTCGCTGTTGCTTTTTTTTACGAGACCAGCCAAAATACTGACCATTTGATTTTGAATTTCTGCAGATAGATACTTGGCATTCTTTGGCAGTTTATGGTGAATCTCTACTAACTTTGGATTCATTGGAAACAATAATTGGTTAAACAGTCTCAAAAATAAACCGTCTCCCTCGATGGAATTTTCTTCATCTCCTCTGAAAGGTAAACCATTTGATGAAAAGAAACGAATTACATTAAAAACAGCGAACAGCCATTCCTTTTGATCAGACGTAACTTGCGTAATTTGAGTCCTTACATCTACATGTTTTTCCCCCCTCTGAGTGCGCTCCGCCCATATCTTCATTGCTTCTTGATGACTTTGAGAACTATTGTGACCAAGAAGTCCCTTGCCCTTTGCTAGCGCATTTTTCCAATTATTAAATCCATCTTTCCAAAATGTTTTGTCGGTAGAAATACTCGACAGGCAAAACAAAAACACTAGTCTAGATTTTCACAATATTCGAGCCATGAAAATTTCTTGTACCAATTAGAGTCAAATGATCTCCATCTATCCCCTTGCATTTTTGAAGGGTAAGCTTGGAAGTATGGCTGGTGAGGTGTTTGTTTGTTTTCAAAAAACAGCGGGCTATCATTCTGCATAACTTGATCATCTACTTTTTCTCAGACATCAACTGACATCAAGGATGGTATTGATCTTGAAGAACTCGCCAAATCGAAGCTTGGAACATGTTCACCGTTTTTCACAGTATAGAGACATTTATGCTTATTGTTCTAACTAAAGATATGATTTAGTTTCAATGAGAAATCAACCATATAAAGCTGGGTTGCAATTCAAACCGATGACATAAGATTGCAACAGAAATTTTTTTAAAATAGATTTTCCCGCCAAAATTGATGTTAAAAATAGAACTTCGTTTGTCTAGACCATGAAAAAAGTCTGAACTGACTGAATTATGAAATTGTATTTTTAAAATTTTTAGAACTTCAGTTGTCCCCTAAAATTTTAAAAATAAAATTTCATAATAAGATGCACTTTCTATAAGATCAGGGCCCGCCCCCTTGCCCCCCCACCCCACCTTGGCTACGGGCCTGCAATATTGTCAAAGGATTACGAGATCATGCTTTCATTACACAATAAGTTCTGGAAACATCATGACTATAAAAGTATGAAACAGACTGTGAATCCAAAAATAGCCACTTTCATTTAAAAAACAACAAACAGAAGTGAAGTAAGGAGGATTCTGAAGAAGATCATAGAAAAAAGTATCTGGTCACGATAACATCTCTATATTTACAATTTCAGGTGAGACATAAGATTGCTTCTTTCCTTTCTGACCTGATTAATTGCTGCTGAAGACTTAAGTTTTCCATTCAGAAAAAAAATTGCTAAAGAAACTTTACTTTTTTGAACTGATGAAAGATTATCCGTCAATAATTGCAGGCCACTAGCGGTGATACCATTTCTATCAAAAGTTTTTACGAGCGTAGTATTTCAACTGCTATAAGAACATTTGACAGAAAATAAACTGTTTCAAAAACAATTTGATTTCAGATAAAGATCACTCACAAAGCTTAAAGAAAAACTTTTTTCCACTTAACTCAATCAAAAAATTGTCGACAGGAGTCTTATGACTGGTGCCGTTTTTCTAGGTTTAAATGTCTATTTAATTTAGCTTTAAAAGAATAAAGTTTTTAAGAATAAGAATATATATATATATATGTTACACATATACTAAATACATAGTATATTTAGTAGAACTAGTAGTTCGAACTCTCGAGGAACGAATACATTGTTTGATTTACACGAGTTTTCGAACGATAGGATCTAAGGTTTTTTACCTCAACTTTCATGAAAATGAAAGATGGGGCTGGAAAAATGACATTTAAAATTAGATAGGACGTATGCCTCGTAATCGGGGAAAAATATTGCCCTATCGATGATTAATGCATTTGTTGTTGATGCTGGTTTATTTTTTGTTCCAATTTGGAGAATAATGAGTCCAAATCTGCAACTTTGGAAAACAAATTGAACTTGGACAGCAGCTTCATGGCTTCGTGAACTTCATTTTTAGAAGAACAGGTAAATGGATTGTCTTTTTCATCATCACTCTCACTATCAACTTCCACCAATGATGCATCACACTCTTTGGTAAAATCAGATACTATTTCTTCTACGGTCAAAACTTGCGATTAGTTCGTGGCAATACAAGGGTCAATATCATTTAGCTCAGCTGGATCTAACTTATCAGGAAGTAATTCAGGATTTATCTGACGAAGTTGATCAAGATTAAACTCCAAGTCGGCCGAAGAAGCCTTCACATCGGAAACGACGTTTTGAAGGGATCATTGTTGTCATCCACCAAATGTTTGTGTGACTAATTGGCTTTTGGAAAGCATTTTACAACTGTCTGTTTCACTGACATCATCCCAGGACTTCGTAACCATTACCTGTGGTAATGCTTACGAAGACCTCAAATGAAAAAAACTTGACCAAAACACACAAGGTTCAAATCACCAACAGACTAAGGCATAATTAGGTGAAAATTTTTGTAACCAAAACAAAAAGCCAGCAAATATGCATGTTTGATCACCCTGGCTCTAGATTATGGTTAGCATACAGAAATAAGAGAGGAGGGTCGCTTTTAGAAGAACACTTGATATTTGTAATTTCAAAAATTTCAAGGTACTCTGAGGACAAATAGGAAATCCTTGAAGCTAAACTTTACTTAGGGATCGTTCACAAATGATGTCAACCACTTTTAACCATTTTAACCCCCTCTTCCCCTCTTGTCAACTCTTGTCAATTTTGGGGTGTCTGAACCCCAATTAAAGTTGACGTCAATTTTGGGCACTTCTTCCCTGTACGTTTTCTGCAAACGAAAATGAATATTGACACTATATTCTTAATTTATGGGTTTCTAACTATAAGGGGGTTAGAAGTTTGAGGCAGTGGTGATAAAAGTACCTCCGAGTGAAATGTAAAACTTGAGAGAGAAAACAATTGCGTGAAATAACCTTTCAATTAAAACTCTCTGTTTTTTACACTTTGAAAAAACTTTCAAATGGCGTAAAAAATATTCCCATCAAATTCTACTCGTGGCATAAAAATCATCATCATCTCCACTCTGTTCATCCTCTGCTTCACTCACATCATTTTCACTACCATTTAAATTCCTGAACAGATGTCCGTCACTACCTCAGGCAGGTATGTTGTCGAATGGATACAGCAACCAACAACTGAAGGGAGGGTACTGACATAGTGAAAAGGTTGTTTATCAACTCCCCAGTGAGTTACAAGAATGTTTAAGCTTTTAGAATTAGTGAATTTTTTCAAAGAATGACGTCAACTTTCACCCTTCTTTCACACACCCCTACTCAAAATATTGTCAACTTCTGTCAACATTTAAGTACATTCCTCCCCCTCTAAGTGGTTGACGTCATTTGTGAACGATTCCTTACTTTACTTTATCTGTTTAACGTCTTCTGTTTCCTTGTGGGTTTTGATAGCTTATAAGACTCTTCCACCTTCATTTACATTGTTCTTGCCTGCACCAACGAACCTCATCCTCTCTCACTGTCACCATCCAACTCTTCTTCAGCCTTCCAGGTAGTCACTTACCCTCCAAGTTCAATATCCTACCAAGACGCTCATTGACGTCTCTCTTCCTGACGTGACCATACCAGCACAAATCTCTCTTCCTCAGTATCATCTCCAGAGGTTCCACACCGCATCTACTTTCCAATTCTTGACTTCTGATTTGATCTTGCCAACTCACTCCTGCCATGTATTGCAACATCCTCCAGTCACAATTCGTCAACACTGCCTTCAGTCACTCCATTATTGGCTATCCTTCCAAATTATAGAGAATCACTGTTCTAATGCAAGCAACATAGACACTGCCTTTATTTTTCAGTGGTATGCTTCTATTCACAAGTAGGCTCGCTATTTCCCTCCACTTCTGCCAAGCAGTTGCTACCCTCATTCTCACACCCCACTCCACCCGACCTTCACTGTCCAGCAGGTCACCAAGATAGCAGAACTTCTTTACCTCCTCCACGATTTCTCTTTCGATCTCAATAGTATCTTCAGCTTCTACCTGTTGCTCATTTTGTCCCTCACATATTGGCCAGTGGAAGTTACGATTACCAATCACTCTTTTTAGTCCTGAGCATGACATCACTTTTGACAGGCCAAGCACTGAATCCAGTTCTGGCCAACATCTCTTCCACAACCTGCATATGGTATCTTTTTGACCTAATGACCTCCCCTTCTTTCCAGTGACCATTATTTTGCTTTTGCCAACATTAACCTTCATGCCTCTTCTGGCCATTGCTCCTCTCCACTGCAAAAACGTCTGGTCAGCCTCTTCTTTGCTCTCTGTAGTGAGCACCAAATCATCTACATACAATAATTCCCAGGCATACTCTCCTACACACTCTCTGGTTGCTTCCTCCATAACAAGAATGAATAACGGAGGACTCAGAGCTAAAGCTTCATGCACTCCAACTTCAATCATAAACACCTCAGACTCTCCACCAGCTATCCACACTTTTGAACTTGTGTTGTCATAAAGCAGCATCACCAGTTGGATCAATTTTTCAGGGACTAATTGTCTTCTTATGGCCCATCCATTTGCTATCCTTGGCATCTGATCGAAAGCTTTCTCAAGGTCAAAAAACGCATGATACAATTTTATTTCATTCTCCAAATACTTTTCTTGTAACTGTCTTACAATGAAAATGGCATCTTCCATTGACTTTTCAGCTTGAAAACCAAACTGGTTTTCTCTTATTCTGAAGATATTGTGCAGCCTGGCATCCAAGACCTTCTCAAAAATCTTCATTCCATCTTCCAATAGTCAAAGGCCTCTATATTTCCCACAAACCAATGCATCTCCTTTGCCTTTATAAAGTGGCAAATAACGTAGCCATCCTAAAAAACGATGGATGGACAACATCAAAGCTGATTTGCACACACTGTGTGATGATAAGTTCCTTCACTGCATTCTCACTACTCATTTTCTTAATATTTTGTTCTTTTAGGCTAGATATATTATAGTTGCTTTGAGCCAAAGTTAAGCTGGTTTACTACAATCAAAGCAACTATAATATATTTAGCTTTAGATAAAAACCGTAATGCAAGTGATGATGGTGATAGTACTACTAGTACAATTAACAAGTTTAACCTTCTCATCAACTATATTGAACCAAACGTTTATGAGTATATCTCTGACTGTGATACTTATGATGAAGCCATTGAAACCCTTAAAAATGTATATATTAAACCGAAAAATGTTATTCTTGCCCGACACGTCTTATCAACAAGGAAGCAGCGGGCTGGGTAGACCATTGACCAATTCCTGAACGAGTTAAAAACACTTGGATTGCAATTTAAAACCTGTTAGTGCCGAAGAGTATAGATCGGAGATGATAAGAGATGCTTTCATTAACGGAATAGCTTCCAACATTGTACGGCAAAGACTGCTAGAAAGTAAAACACTTGACCTGCAGACAGCATTTGAGAAGGCAAGAGCCCTCGACACAGCTCAACAAAATTCCAATATGTATGCACAACCTCCTGGAATGAATGCGGCCATACCAAAACCTGCCCAAGATGGTGATTCCGCTGTTGCAGTGACTACTAAAAGGCAAGGAAAACAATCTACCTGCTGGTTTTGTGGAAACCCTCGCCACCCAAGATCCAAGTGCCCTGCTAGAGATGCTGCGTGTCATAAATATAAAAAGGTAGGACACTTAGGTAAGAAAAATCATGTCTTTCATCCACAGCTGCTAGTACAATGACTACCACTCCTGATTTTTCTTCACTTGTACCTAAATATGATGATGACTACTTCTGTGCATCAGTTGCCGCATCATCCAATTCAGCTTTTCGTGTTACAACACCAGTTCTTATAAATGATATGTATCGTGCAGAGACATTGATTGATAGTGGAAGTACCGACAAAAGCTTTATCAGTGAAAGACTTGTCAGACTACTAAATATTAAAACCGTACTGTCCACCATACAATAGGAATGGCTTCAGCTTCATGTTCTGCGAAGTCTAAAGGATACTGTACAGTCTCCTTAACAATGGGTGAGCAATGCTATCCGAAAGTATTTTTTATTTTAGAAAACCTGTGCACAGACGTAATTCTTGGTACTGATTTTCAAGAACAGCATGAAAGTATAACAATAAAGTATGGGGGAGGCAAACCACCACTGACCTTTTCAGCTCTAACCACCATAAAAACCCACCCACCAAAGCTGTTTGAGCACCTATTAGGAGATTGCAAACCAATTGCTACTAAATCCAGGAAATACTCCAGTGTTGACAAGTCATTCATTACAAGTGAAGTTCAAAGGCTGCTAGAGCTTGGCATTATTGGACCTAGTACCTCACCTTGGAGAGCGCAAGTTTTAGTGGTGCAGGAGAAAACCAAGAAACGCAAGGTAGTAGACTACTCATAAACTATTAATAAATACACACAGTTAGACGCTTATCCTCTGCCAAAAATTGATGAAATGGTAAACGCTATTGCCAAGTATAAATTCTTCAGCACCATAGATTTGCGTTCAGCATACTACCAAATTCCACTAGCTGAAGATGATAGGAAGTTCACAGTTTTTTAGGCTGATGGAAAGTTATACCAATTCACAAGAATGCCATTTGGTGTTACCAATGGATCAGCGTGTTTTCAAAGGGAAATGGATAGCTTCATTAGTACTAGTGAATTAAATGATGCATTCCCGTATTTAGATAATATAACAATATGTGGGAACAATCAAGAGGAACATGATACCAATCTTAAGAAATTTATGAAAGCAGCGTAGCAGAATAACCTTACTTTTAGTGAAGAGAAACGCACTTTCTCAGCAAACGTTCTAGACTTACTAGGATACCGTATCTCTCATAATTCTGTTCAACCAGATCCAGATCGATTGAAGCCCTTGCTTGATTTACCAGTACCGATAAACCCCAAGGAATTGAAGAGGGTAATTGGGATGTTTTCTTACTACACCAAGTGGATATACATGTTTTCTGATAAAATTCCTATCTTAAACACAGTAACCAAGTTTCCATTAAGTAGTGAGCAAGTAAAAGCATTTGAGTCTTTAAAAAAGGAACTTGCAGCATCGGCAATGCAACCAATAGATGAAAACATGCCCTTTACTGTTGAAACGGATGCGTCAGACTTCGCAATCTCAGCAACCTTAAACCAAGATGAGAGACCAGTCGCATTCCACTGTCGTACTCTACAAGGAAACGAACAGTTTCATTCCCCCAGTTGAAAAGGAAGCACAAGCAATTGTGGTGGGTCAATGGGTCAATCCATCATTGGCGTCACTTTCTGTTAGGTAGACATTTCACGCTTATTACAGACCAACGCTCTGTATCATACATGTATGATTACAAATCAACAAGTAAAATTAAAAATGACAAAATCATGCGATGGAGAATTGCTCTATCCCCGTATTCATACGACATTCACTATCGACCTGGCAGCTGCAATAATAGACCCGACACCTTTACACGAGTTATATGTGCAGCGATATCATCAGAAAGTTTACATAATATTCATGTAGCCTTATGTCACCCTAGAGTGACTCGTCTTCATCATTTTATCAAAGTTAGAAATCTTCCTTATTCATTAGAGAATATTAAGCAAGTGTGCAGAGACTGTCGCATTTGCCAAGAAGTAAAACCTAGATTCTATAAGCCGTCGCCAACTAATTAATCAAGGCTACTCAACCATTTGAGAGAATTTCAGTTGATTTCAAAGGGCCTTTACCATCAACTAGACACCCATTCTTGCTCACAATCGTTGATGAGTATTCACGTTTTCCATTTGCGTATCCTGTAAATGATGTAAGTGCACCAACTGTAATCAAATGTCTAATGAATCTATTCTCCATCTTTGGAATGCCAGGGTATGTGCACTCAGATAGAGGAACGTCCTTTATGTCAACTGAACTGAAGCAGTGGCTGTTCTCAAAAGGTATTGCTACTAGTCGAACTACCAGTCCTTCACTGCATTCTCCCTACTCATTTTCTAAATATTTCCTTTTAGGCTAGATATATTATAGTTGCTTTGAGCCAAAGTTAAGCTGGTTTACTACACACTGGGTATCTCAGAGCATCTGGCCAATTATTGGAAAGCCTAGAGAGCAGCCATAAACACAAATGTAAACATGACAAGAAGGCGTTCAACCCCAACTTCTGGGAACAGATGATGTTAAATCGTGCAGTAAATAAGTAAGTAAAGAGCTATTGTTGTACTGTCTCTCCAATTTTTAGGTATGCTAATGTTTTCCACAATCTTTCTAAAGGCTGCAGTGACTTCTTGGACTCCCACAGCCTGAAGCACCTTAAACATCTCACCTGTGGCTTTTCTATCCCTCATCTTACTGATGACAGTTTTCACTTCCTCCTCTGTGATGTCATCAATTGGGCCTTCAACTGCATCACACTCTTCCATTTGGTTTTCATATTCTTTGTTTAGGAGCTCTTGGAAATATATCTTCCATCTCTCTGCCACCTAGCCTTTGTCAACTAGAATATTCCCATTCTCGTTTTTGATACAGCTTTTTCCTTTAATATCCTTTCTGTCTTTCTTCATCTGAGTTGGTGCTCTAAAGAACTTGTTTCTACCTTCTTTCATATTTAAATTTTCACTCCAATGATTCCATGCATCACTTTTTGTCTCTGGCACCTTTTTCTTAGTTTCCCTCTACACTCTCCTGTAACTGAAGCTATAACTGGAAAAGATTAATAAAAATCAAACTTGAACTCAAACATTACTTCTTACAGAAAAAATATGTACTGAATCCTTTACTTAAACTGTAGTTGGGGGTGGGGTGGGTGTTGCATGGGTTTCAAGATGGTTACTTATGAGAACTAAAAATGTGGGCAATCTTATGACTGTGAAGTATAAAACAAATTTTGAAAAACAACATCTCACTGATTTTATGGTACAAAATACAAGGAAAGGAACAAGTTTAAATCTATTGTATATTTCAACATATTATTGTCATTTTCAATGAGCGAAAAATCAGATTTGAAACATACAATAAATCAAATTGTATTTTTTGGCATCATTTCATAATAAATTACTTCATGCTAAATGGAAAAGATGGATTCTGTGTGATTGTGGTCTACACAGTTATGAAACTGTTGCAATTTCAATGCTGGATGACAAACTGATGCATAATGTTTGAAATTTAACATTGACAAATTGATTGAAGTCATTGGCAGTCTAAAAATAGCCACCCAAAGTGCAAAAATCATGGGGCCTTTTAATATTTACATATTTTGCCCAAATAAAAAGTTACTTTGTGCACAAGCTGGAGCCAGTGGATCTAGTGCAACACTGAACTTTTTGTGTTAAGAAAAGCACCACCCTTTTACAGACTGCAGAAGTAGTGCAAAGCTATGATTAGATGGATATACTCTCCTGGATTTGCTGAAAGAAAATGCATGACTACATTTGGTGAGAAACTCAGCATCCTCCAACTCCAAGAGTTATCAGATATAATCAACTTTGAAGCTTTTGTTATTTTGCAGGCATGACCAGAAGAAAGTGGAGAAGAAAGTCCTAGGAAACGATATTCTACATTTAAAAACCAAGGGTACTTAAAGGAAGCAGTGAATCCCAAAGATCTGGTGCCATTGTTTGGAACTCACAACTGCAGCTTATTCTGTTTAAACAAAGGGAAATGGAAGGCCAAAAACCCAACAAAACAGAAGTTGGCATGTGGCTGATATCCTGCTCTTAAAAGTGGTAAAAAATGAAGATCCAAAAATGAAAGGGCAGAAGGAGGGTAACAAGGATGGGGACAAGGAAGGGAACAAGCAAGCGGTCATTGCCCTGTGAAACTCAAGTTGTTACCTACCTACCTGCAAAATTCTCATGAGACTTCACCCAAATTTAAAAGATAACTTTATCATAACTGAAACTGCCAACAACAGGGGAATGAACCATGGATTTCCACAGACATATTTATCAATTGTCAGGTGTGCAGTACTACAGCAACAATTTCAAATGTTTTAAATATCTTGGGTCCTATTTGAGATTTCATGATGGTGTGATTTTTCTATTTTAAAGCTGTTTAAAAGGAAAATAAATCCATGAATAATTACAATTCATTATCTACCTCTGACTTATCAAGCCTACATATCTGAATTGCCTGCTTATTAAACTCTTTACTGCATACTGAGGAGCCGTGGCTTAATGGTTAGTGCACTGCACAGTAACCAAGAGTTCCGGGTTCGATTCCCCGAGCTGTCGAGGAGAATTTGGAACTTTGTGAAAAGAAAAATGCCATTGGTTGGCGTCAGGAAGGGCATCCGGCCAAGAAATTCCTCACTGCCAAATAAAAGTCCCTGTGAAGGGCACCGTCTGAGCCCCAATTGCTGGGGGAAAATGACGTTAAAACTAAAACAAAAAAAAAAAAAAAATAAAAAATAACTAAAGAAAGAAATTCTTGCAGCTTACCCTTACCCTATAAAGAACTGCTAAATGAATTACAACTTCATAAATTTACTTTTCTTGTAGTCCTGAAAAATTTGGTTGTCCTTAAGCGCCTATCAATTCCTCTTGAGGTCTCATTTATTTAACCAGAGGGTTGAATTTCCAATGAAGAAGTATAGAAAAAATAAACCATACAAAGCCTTTGAACAAANAAAAAAAAAAAAAAAAAAAAAAATAAAAAAATTTGAATTGCCTGCTTATTAAACTCTTTACTGCATACTGACACCTTGGTTTATTAAATTCTTGGGATCCCTGCTCCTACTAGGGCCCCTATCTTAATAGGTTCTAAAGAGTATCAGGGAAGTTCAGCTGCCAGAGTTGGTGGTCATATATGATAGTCACACAAACCAAGTTTAGTAAAAGTAATACTCCTAACAAGTTTATTTTTCTTCTGCAAAGTCAAAAAATATTGCAATTTACCCTCTCCTTCCCTCCACATTGTTTCTGTTTCTGTCTGTTTAACCACCCTCTCTTTGTATCTTTTTTCCTTCCCTCCCTCTCTCTCTCCCTCTCTCTTCTATACACAGTATATATATACATATATATATATACATATACACATACATCATACATCACAATAAGCATAGCCTACATATTAACAAAACAAATACCAACATATACTGAATTAAAAACACTTCTAACATTAATATTTAGTACACATCTGGAAAGAAGTTTAGTGCAATTGTACT
The DNA here is from genome assembly GCA_003991215.1 of Morbakka virulenta. Classification (NCBI taxonomy): domain Eukaryota; kingdom Metazoa; phylum Cnidaria; class Cubozoa; order Carybdeida; family Carukiidae; genus Morbakka; species Morbakka virulenta. Next base: position 73,913 of record RDPX01000276.1, read on the forward strand.
ATAACCAAGAGGTTCTGGAGTTGATTCCATGCACAGGCAAAAAGCTTAAAAAATTTCTACAAAAGAAAAGGACATTGGTTGGCATCTGCAAGAGCATCCTACCAAGAAATGCCTATCTGCAACAACAAAGTCTCTCTGAAGGGCAATGGAAAAACAAATTTATCACACATCAGTTTCTCTGAACAAGCAATTACAAAAAATTCCACATCATTGTATTGAAGCTTTTATGCTGGGCTTAGGGTTACTTGGTAAGCCAGTAAAATCTTTAGTGAAAGTAACAGGAGGGTCATACTAAGGCAGGTGTGGGCAGCCAACAGCCTGCAGGCCAGAGTCCGGTCCACAAGAAGAATTTTCATGGCCTGCAAGGCCATAAAATTATATAATTTTTTGTTTGCAAATATAATTGTCTAGCAGTTGCAGATATTAAATGTATTGAATGAGACAAATAACTTTGTCAAACATGAGATTCAGGAAAAACTTTTTCATTTATATAACTGTGATCCACACTTTGGTAGCCACACTGGTGTGATTTTTCACCAGTGTAGTTTTGATTGTGTGTAAATGGGCACATCAGTTTGGTTTCACTCCACTTTCGCAGTGGGGATGGCAATACTGACAGTGAGTTAATTTACATAATCTGTCTTTTGTTTTTCTCTTTGTTTCTCTCTTTGTTTCTTGCTTTTCTTATTAAGTTTGGCCTGCACGAAGAAAAATTTTGAAGGATCTGCCCCACTATCTAGGTTGCCCACCCCTGTACTAAGGAGAACCAAGTCACCTTTCAACCTAGATATGGAAAGAGTCATGATATCTCACCTGAAATATGAGTTTCTCAGAAAAAAATATACCAAGAGCCAGACTGTTTAAAAATTTTCCAACTTTTAGAAATACATTTTTCCAATGAAGTAATAGCAAAGACAAAGTTGAAGCCAGCTGGATTAATTAATCTCTAAAAACAAAAAGTGTACATTTTCTCCAAAATTTCAAAAATTCTTTAAATCTTGAAATACCTATGAAATCTGACTACTAAATGCTGTAAACATAAACCAAATGTGAAAATTGAAAGAAATTTCAAGGCCCAATGGGGCCAACACAAGTAAAAATTTGGATTGAATGAGAATGTATTTCTTCCAAATACCAAACCTGGTGCACAAAGAACACCTATAGGACTCAGCACAATCACCAAGGTTAACTACTTTGGATCACACAATGTTATAGTTTACTACATTGCAATAATGGTGGAGTGATTCATTAGGGAGTACAAGCTAAAACCTCTAAGCCAGTGGGTATACACAGGAGTTGTCACCAAACTACTTCCTTTTTCTAATATGCCTTCTGAAAGATTTAGACTTTGCAGAGGTGATATCCCCTGACTATCAATATTTTGGTGTTGCCCAGTTTGCAATGTCACCAAAAATGCTTATAAAGGGAATTGTAGCAAGCAGCATGAAACTATCTTTTATTTATAGTTTACTTCCTATTCTTTGGAAAATTATTAATCAAATTAATAATTGACAAAGAAAAACAAACTGATTCAAAAAAAAGAACACAGCCCCCCCCAAATGGCACTTATTTCAAATTAAAAAATCCAATCCTGTGGAAAGCAAACAAAAATACTCAGCACTGCCCATAAAAGTAATGAAAACAGAAAATGATGAGGGCAAGAAGCAGGATCTCAGGTAACAAGATCCTTTAAGCTCTTATGTAGGTCGGATTATAAATCAAATTAGCAATTAATACAGAATTCATAAGGTCCCTTCAATGATGCAGATATTATACTATTAAATAAATATATAACAGTATAAAATAACCTACTTTATCCACTTAAGCATGGACGACTGAAGATCAAATCAAAATGACTTTCAGACATGTGCTGGTAGGGAGGATGTGTGAGGTATATTTGTTGAAGCCTGTTACAGGTTTGCAACTTACAATCTGAACAAAACCCAAAAAAGAAAAGAAAGAGGCAGAAGGAGAAGAGAGAGGAGAGGGAGAAATGTGATGAGGGGAGGGAGGGAGAAGAGAAAGGAGGATAGGGAGGAGACAGAGGGGGAGAGAGAGAAGAGACAGGAGGAGAGAGAGAAGAGACAGGAGGAGAGGTGGAAAGGGGGAAAGGGAGAAGAGAGGGGGGAGAAGAAAAAGACAGAGGAGGAGTGAGAGAAGAGGAGGAGTGGGACAAGAGAGGAGGAGTGGGACAAGAGGGGAGAAGAGAGGAGGAGTGGGACAAGAGAGAGGAGGAGAGGGACAAGAGAGAGGAGGAGAGGGACAAGAGAGAGAAGAGAGAGAAGAATGCAATAGTGGTAAAAATAGGATGCTAAAAAAATGCCTTTGAGCATTTTTAGAAGTGAGTTTTCCAATTTAGTTAAGTCACCAAAACAAAAATGTTGATGTTAATAAATACTTCCTTGTTTTTTTAACAACATTTATATAACTCACAGTAATCAATATTTAGAATTATGTAAATAAATGTTGTGAGTACTGAAACTTTAGCACTGGATTATTACAAATATATTTCGTAGAAAAAAAACGTATGTGCAACTGACTATAAATTTTTAACATTGGATATATTTGTACAGGAATAGTTCCAAAATTCTCGATTTGAACTGGCTTCCCTGATATGAAAGCATTCCAAAAATATGAAATCAAGATCAAGAGATACTTGATTAAAATGGTATTCTAAAAAATGATTCAAACGGAGAATCGGCCTTCACGGGTTTCAAACAGTAATCACTATTTCTGCCAAGTGGTCTGTTGATATTTTGTGGCCACTGCAACCAACTCAAAGGCCAAAAATAGATCAAGCTATCAAAATGACTTCTTTGTTTCTTTTTCAAATAAAGATCAATTCTAGGTATAAAACGACGCCCCCTGATTTCACTTTCTGTCAAGGCCTTGTTCCATATTCTGAAGTCTGCCACCAATCCTTTAAATGGCATCGGTCCACAATGATCTTTAGGCATCGCATCTTCTGTGTACGGAGTTTTGTATCCATAACTGATACACCCTGTTCCCAATTGACAGTACCTTATTTCTAATTGATGATTTTCTGAACCAAAGCCACAATCGCGTGAATCCACTTCCTTGCCATCAACAAAGAGCTTTTGACATTTAAAATCGCCACTAATTGCAACATGATGCCACTTCTTATCTGCAACAAAAGGCCCTTTTAGTAAACAGTAGGTAAGAATGGATCCTCGGATGTGCCCATCAGGGCCTATATGAAGTAATTGCCAATGGTATTGTGGCCAGATATTTCTTAAAACACTTTCACTTTGGCCACCAAGTATAATACCTGAATGAGGAAAATCGCTCGTTTTGAACCACAGTTCAACTGTACAGCCTTTTATATTACCATGCTGTGCTAATTCTTCGATTTGTCCATATTTTGCAAAGAGCATATCAGAGTACCTTCCACGAATACGTACATTTGCTTGGCGTGGTACAATTTCAATTGCACCCAAGTGACAATTATATCCCGCTTGCCATGCCACGGCCAGGTATTTCCATATTGGAATATCGGTTTCTTTTCGTTGGTTGTGTTCTTTCACACTCGTCGCAATAATTTGTAAATGTTGGGAAGGGCCTTTAAAGCTCCCTCTCCACACAGCATCATCTTGACCTAGTTTGTAAAAGAATTTGGAGACTTTCGTTAAAGCAATGATATCCTGAACATCACAGTATCCAATTAAGGTTATTAAGAGTTCTTCAGGAAGGTCTAACAAAGTTGGCAATCGTCTTTCCATGAGGGCAGCCGTTCTTTCCTCTTTGCTGATTCAAAGGCCACAAACGAAATAGCTGTTCACTTTAGAGTCACTGATTCTAATGTGACCTAAGCCATCTACTTTGTTTGATGTGTTCAACAGAGTTGAAGTTTCTCGCCACAAGAAAACAACAGATTGCTCGTTGAAATCTTCACAGTCAAAATACCTGGAATAAACACGGTGGAAACATCGATGCGGGGCCTAATTTTCATCTTAAAAAAATCACGTATCAAATAGGATCAAATCCCAACAACTCTCATACCTTTAAAATAGCCAATAATTGAACTTTTATATCTTGTACACTTTGGTGTTTCTAAAGGTATGTACTTAGTTTGGAACTGACCCTTTTAAATACGTGACTCTCAAAATCAAAATAAGGCCCCCCCTAATTCGTTACTTAAAACATTCAACTCAGAAAGCGACCAAACTAAAAAATGTTTCATGGCACTCTGAGCGATAGATTGAGGAACCCATCCTACACTTTTAACTAAAAAAATGGTTTGTTCCTTACCCATCTTAATTTAATTGAATTAACAAAGAAACAACAAAACAGGATAGATCACTTGCAATTTTTTTTGCAAAGTTAAAACACTGAAGTTTTTTTATTGTATGTTGTTGTTGTTGCTTTTTGCCGACAGTGATCTCTGAGTTTTTATTCTTCCGTTTGTGGTACAAGTGTCGTTTGTGGTACAAGTGTCGTTTTGCGCGTTAGTTTGAAGAAGAAAGTAAGAAAAGAAGTGTCTCTTAAGGGTTTGGAACAATAGAAACAACAGAGTTTCCAGTCACTGACGGTAGAATAGGATTCGACATGAATAGCCGTCTGACGGCTAAATAGCAACTCCCTTGAAAGAATGCGTAAGATTTTAGGAGAAATCGTGAGGGTAAATCTACAGAACAGGAATGTCTTGTACTTTTCTTGTGCACGTGCTGTTTGCACTACAATAGAGGTCATTCCATGTAGATTGTTTTCATTGCTAGGAATCCCCATTGCGTGCAGGTAAGCCTGGCCATTGTTATGGTCCTTGGTATAAAATATCATATTTATACTTTCAAAATCCACGACTTGTTCTTCAGGTGCCATGCCTGCTCCAGGCTTGGGCGCCTAATGCGCTGTGATCAGATCAACCCCCTCTGCTGCTTGTCTGAAGATGATTATTGACAGAAATTTGAGGTATTCTTGGAAATGGACCACAAATGTGTGTCACTGTCTACCACTGTTTTTTCCCCTCTAATTTAATACACAGAATGAGTTTCTTCAGCTTCCTCTTCACCTTCCCCAATCAACTGCATTTGTCTGGATATTATGCTATTCAAAAGTGATCTTCCTTGCCCGGTTCACATGAGAACCTCGTCAATTTTCTTGAGAGAAACGTAGGGGGATAAGCTGCATGTGTCTTAAGTATCACATTTTCACAACATTGATTCTGTTCCTGAGATCAGTTAAATAAATCCAGAACTCACGCTTGTAAAGTAACACAGGCCAAACCTATCACTTCAACACGCGGATTATTGTAAAAAAACTATTGTACTTTCTTGTACGTGTCTTGTAAAATTCTTGTACTTTGAATGTGTCCCAGATCACTGAATGCCTGCTGAGAGTGTGCAATTCTTATCGTCACTTCTGTTTGACATTTACCATTAGCAGTTACAAGTGAGATAAGGTATTTGAATTACTGCTTGATTTTGTTGACTGTTGACCAGAATACTGCATGTTGAACCTTCCTTTTCCCGTGTTACTATCATGCATTCAGTCGTTTTGATATTCACTGCCATTTCCAGGTCTTCATTCTCTAGTGGCACTGTTGGCACAAGTGACTGTAAGTCATGCTGAGATGTTGCAATAAGCAGTGAATCATCAGAGTATCTTGTATTCTCAATATTAACTTCTTCCCCTCTTATACCAGGCATTTCCCCCATTGATCTCAGGACTAGCTCGCTTTGCGAATTGAACAAATATGCTGAAAGCTCATTCTTTAACAGACTCCTTTTTTAGTCGCTACATGGTTAGTTAGTGAGTTTTCTACACGAATGGATGCTTCTCGCTGATGTTAACTCTTGTTCTTTCATTCATTGGAATTGCGCTATTTCACAACGTCGTTTTGATAAAGACGTGTAAAATCTGTGATTAGATGATGGAAGCTAAAAACCGAAGATATTCTGCACATGAAGCAGCCAAGGAATTCCTTGTCAGGTAAGTATGAATGGATTTGGTTGGTAACGCTCCAAAAATTTTCGGAAGAATGTCTAAATAAAAATCCAATAAATATTGGATTTTAGCGCAATGTCGACAAACGACGGAAGGTGTATTTGATGATGATGATGATGATGAGGAGGAGGAGGAGGAGGATGATGATGATGATGATGATGAAGAAGAAGAAGAAGCCAGTCGTCTTATGCAGATGTTAGAAGAAAATTTTCCGACGATGGTCATGGTTCTGTTGAATCAGATGGTGACGGTGAGCTTGATGATATTGCTGAGATATCAAATGACGAGGATGATGACATTGTGGATGGCGTAGATTTAAATCTGGACCAGGGTGTAGTTCCTAGAAGTGGCTATTCATCTCCATCTGGGAGAACGTGGTCCAGTGCTCCACCTGCATCTTCAAAAACTCATGGTGCTAATGTTTTTAGTGGTAACCAAGGACTTACATCGATAGTGAAAACAAAGCAAGAAGTTATGGATTTTTTTTAACCTCTGAAACTATCGAAATGATTCTAAAGTGGAAAAAACAAATACGGAAACTGTAAGAAAAATGACCAGAAGCTCTTACAGTAATAGAACGTCAGGCATATATAGGACTTTTGTATGCAGCCGGAGTGTCAAAAAGGAATCATGAAAACGCCAGAGAGATGTGGAAAGATGGACCTCTTTCAAGGCCACTTTTATTTTTGCTGCCACAATGTCAAGGAGGCATTTTGAAGAAATTACACAGTGCACTCGGTTTGATAATTTAGAGACCAGACAAGTGAGGAGGGCACGTGATAAGTTTCCTCTATTCCGTACAGTATGGGATTTGTTCATTTTACAGTTCAAAAAGAACTTTAATCTTTCAGAGTTTACGTGCATTGATGAACAGCTCATTCCCTTCAGAGGAAGATGCCCGTTCAGGCAATATCTACCTTCAAAGCCAGATAAACATGGCATGAAAGTCATTCTTCTGGTTGATTGTGGCACTGGATACATCTGTGATGGAATTCTATATACAGGAAAAAGAGCTGATAGAAGAACTGCAGTTGGACTAGCATCGAAAGTAATTAAGCAATTAGTTGAGCCATTTTATGGAAGCAGAAGAAATGTCACCGACGATAATGACCTTATGGATTTGGGTCTCGTTGAGGAACTTTATCGGAAAAGGTTGGCCTTTGTTGGAACAGTAAGAAAAAACAAAAGAGACATCCCAGAAGGTTTCACCAATGCTAAAGGCCTTCCTGTTGACAGTTTCCGCTTCACATTTGATCAAAATATGACAATAGTTTCAATTATTAAAAAAAAATAAAAATGCAAAGGTTGAAAATACTACTGGGAAACCTAACATGATACTCTTTTGCAATAGTACCAAAGGAGGCGTAGATTCAGACGAACAGCTTGCACACTCTTATTCAGTGCAGCGCAAAACAAAGCGTTGGTATTCTCCTTACTTCATGAATATGCTCAAGCTTTCTGCTATAAACGCCAGGGTTGCCAGATAGAATTTACAAAAGAAGGCCAGACAGGTGACAAAATCAGGCCAAAATGCGCAAAAAAATGCCGAACTGAAAAATGCCACAAATAGAGCATTGCGCATGCACTGAACGTGACAATGCGCATTGTGTGCCTTCGAAGCAAACTCGAACAGAATTTTATATTTTCTGTAACACGAACCAAAACAACAAAACAATTAAATCAAAACTAAACATTCTGTCACATTGACGTGTGCTGTGAAAAGATGAATATTTTTGTCTCTAAATACCAATAAAATTGAGTTCTTCATCGCTTTCGTCATGATTTCCTGGTTGCTTGCCATACGTGCTTGAGTTAAACAGTTCCTCCATTTTCGGTGATACCAGAAAGTCCTTACAACACTTTCCGTGAAACTGTAACTCTGTCCGAACGAACAATTGCTTCTAGCATGGCTGAGGACATCTGGTTTCTCAGTTTCGTTTTGACGGCTGTCACACAAGAAAATATTCTTCCTACCACAGCGTTATTGGTTGGAGTGATCATGCATGAAAAAGAATATTTTGCCAGCTCCAGAAATGGGGTTTCTCCAAGTGTGTTTTTGTACGAAAAGACTGATACCCAGAACTTTTCAGCATTTTCAGGAACCTCATCTTTAAAATCTGCCTGTGAGGCCCAGCCCACAAAGTTTATCTTCCTGTATTGCTCGTCAATCTTTGGCATATTTTCACCGTGAATAAGGTGCTGCATTGGTAATTGTGCTAGTGGAGCAAAATCAATTTGACTCAAAACACAAGATGGATGCAAAAACGATAAAGAGAGGAACATTTCTTCAGAACAAGGCAATCGTTTGCTGAATTGACGTTCTGCTTCTAACACCATCTGGAGACAGCGGTTGTACATCTCGTTTACTTTCTGAACAACAGTTGAGTTGTTGTTGGAAGAGTGGATCAAATGAGCTCGTTCATAAATGTCTTTGGCACCAAAATCAACCCTTTCAATGGAAATATTAGAGCCATTCGCAAAAAATAAGAGGCTTCTCAAACTTGGGTGAAACAGATTCAACTCCTTGGACATGTCATTCTGCGTTGCTTGGAAAAAGGCAATAACTCTTTTGAATTCAATGACAATCGGTGAAACAAAATGAAAGTAAAGTTTGTTTATGTCATCTTTCAACATCTCGCCCATCAGTCTTGCTTTTTATCGAGCAGAAGAATCCACTTCAAGCTCTGAAATAAAAAAATATGTCTTGAGCTCTTCCCAACTCACCAATATGCTGTAAATCAGCTTACCACGAACAAGCCACCGGGTCGTTGACATGTTCTGGAAAGCACCACTATAACTTACACTCTCGTCATCTCCGTTGATTGTTTTAAAGATTGATTTGTATGAATTACGTCGAAGAGCACTGTTTGAATACCATCTCGTTATTTCACTTAAAAGGAATCCTAAGTGAGAAGGGAGTTTCTAAAATGCGTATTTGATGCACAATGCAAACGAGTGGCAGATACACCGCATCAAAACACAATTTGAAGAAGCATTCCGAATTATAGACCATACAGAATTGTGTTATCTCACCATTGCAGACGCACTATCACTCCCAAATCCAATACAGTCTTCTGATTTTAATCCGGCATTCTCTAAACTAAACAGCTATGCACAGGTATTTTTTGCAAGAAATGTCATTTGACTCATCAATCAGGACACAAAATTTCTTTCCAGCGATATCTTGGCACAATTATTTGTGCAGTACTACCGATATAACGTTCTTTATGAGGCTGCTGCATTTGGTTCGATGAAGTTTCATCTCTTCTAATTGGCTACCTTTACTGTCCTGGACAATAACTTCTCCAAAATGGTCTATAAACCGGATAGCACAGTGGCATGTTACTGAGACAGTAAATTGCAGCTCGATTTTTTTCAAGATCTCATTTTCCTTTCTTGAAACCAGAGTAATTTTTCTGTTTGATGAGGCTGCACCAGTCACGTTCTTGTGCTTCATTAAATCTTCATGCTGCTTAAGACTGTACAGTTTAAGGTTGATATTAATTTTGCAAAAGGAGCAAAATGCATCATCTGAACCATCTACAGCCCTTTTAACCCAATGATGTCTCTTAACCTATTGAGGTTTAAACTTTCTTGCATTATCATGATATCTCTTTGCTTTCTTTCCTCGAACTTATGACTAAAATAATTTTGTAAACTCACTGAATTGAGCATAACTTACATTGTTGTGAGACTGAAATACAAAATGGTAAAGCAAAGACAAAACATCATCGAAAACCAGAATTGGCAAACAAAATCAAGCCACGATTGTTAGCAAGACGTGACAGAAATATTCAAACAGCTTAATGAATGGAAATAATAAGAAACTGTGAACACTTTTCCTTCAAAGAACTATTTGTTGGAATGGATTATTTTAATATTGAACTTCAGTTCAGAGTGTAGTGTGTAATATTTTATTTCAATTTAAGATTAGTTTCTTATTTTGACTCAAACAAAACGAAAATGTATCCTCGAGATTTCTGCTGAAAAAGGCCAAAATCGAGAAACTTGGTCTGAAAAAGGCCAATATGGCAAATTTGACAAACGTTTATATCGCATTTATTCATTGTAAAAGTTGGAAAAAAGTTGTTGTAACTAACGAACAGTGCACAAAAACAGCCCTTCAAAGTTCTGTTATATGTGACAAGAGATCGTCTTACAAATAGACAAAAGACTGACCTCATCAGACTTCTGTCAACAAAGCACGAACCGCACGAGGAAACATTATGACTGCCATATATGGTTATTGTACAAGAAATTGCTTCAATGATCATGCTTTTACTTTATTTAGCTGTGCAGTAAAGTTAGCTTTCAAATAGCGATTTGTTTACCATATTTAGAGTTAAGTATTGAGCATTTGAAGTTTGAATTAGCTTACCATTTTAAGAAGTCATTCCATACAAGGGCATCAGATAGTATTTCAGTAAAGAATAAATAACTAAGACAGTTTGATTAACCTCAGATAGCTGGAATAGTCAGCCAAGCAGATATAAAAGCCTGATGCTGTGCCATAGACTAAGTCTATCTCAATGCTTATTGCCAAGACTATCGTGGGACAATTTTGATTGAATCTTTATGTTGAGGGTGCGAGGAACAAGCCTCTACTGTGGGGTTGGATTGAAATGTTTTTCCACTGATGAATCAGTAATTCATTACAAAGCAATTAAAATACAGATTAAAATATAAACGTTTATTTACAGATTGGATACAAAAAAACAACTTAAGAGTGATAATTTCGACTTCAAATATTATTACTTACACCCTTTTCTGGTACGAAGCCGTATTGTTCTTCTGAAATCTCTGGGTAGACCCGGCTTCGTGTACATAGCATAATAATTCGCAATATAATTTTAACAGCAAGACTCATCAGATATTGTTTAAAAAATCACACACTCCGTGAGTCCAGGCTTCTTAGGAATTTCAATAATAACAAACTTACTCAGTTCTTTGGGGGTTTTACTGGTGTCATAGATGGAATTAGTGACTCAGTAATGTAAGTCAATTCCCATATTTTTAGTTGCTTTCAGAACTTCTACTCACANAACTTAAGAGTGATAATTTCGACTTCAAATATTATTACTTACACCCTTTTCTGGTACGAAGCCGTATTGTTCTTCTGAAATCTCTGGGTAGACCCGGCTTCGTGTACATAGCATAATAATTCGCAATATAATTTTAACCGCAAGACTCATCAGATATTGTTTAAAAAATCACACACTCCGTGAGTCCAGGCTTCTTAGGAATTTCAATAATAACAAACTTACTCAGTTCTTTGGGGGTTTTACTGGTGTCATAGATGGAATTAGTGACTCAGTAATGTAAGTCAATTCCCATATTTTTAGTTGCTTTCAGAACTTCTACTCGCATGTCGTCCGGGCACAAATCCTTACCATCCTCCATTTGTGCCAACGCATGTCTGATCTCGCTTTGCATTATCTCAGGACCGCATAGTGCCTCTGCAAATGTATTCGATTTCTGCAGTCTCTCAGGGTCATCCTACAGTTCCTGGATGAATTCCTGCCATCTGAGTTTGACTATTTCTATTATGAACAGTACTTAGCCGTCTTTGTTCTTAAGCCAACCAGCCTTGGGTACAGAAAATGTGTCAGACACGAGAATCTAATGGACATGTTAGAGCAACGTGATGTGAACGGAAAAGATCGTAAGGTTTTTAAGAAATTTATACTTGGACAAATCTGCAGAAGTTAGAATTGACGAAGAGGTTGGAGAGTGGAAGAAGATTCAAAGAGGAGTGAGACAAGGCTGCGTGATGTCACCGGATCTATTTAATTTACATAGCAAGAACATCTTTAGACAACTTGATGATGGGATTGGTGTTGTAATTGATGGTATAGTTGTAAACAACTTTCGATATGCAGACGACAATGTTTTAATTGCAACATCAGAGAATGAGATTCAGAGATTACTAGACATTTAGAAAGAGTGAACGACAGGGTTTAAGTCTAATGGTGATTACGAAGGAACCAGTCATACGAGTCTGCAACATTATTATTAATGATCAAGTCATAGAACAAGTAGGTCAATTTTGCTTTCTGGGATCTTTCTGGGACGCATGACATTAACTCCAGGATTGCACAATGAAAACAGGCATTTATCAAGTTGGACACTGTGTTGAAAAGTAAGAAAATTTCATCGATCACTAGGTATAGGATTTTGAAATCACACGTATGGTCAGTTATGTTATATGATTGCGAATCATGGTCTTTGTTATCGTATTCAGAAGGCAAATTGAGAAATTCATAAACATGGTGTATTCGTCGTATGATGGATATAGGGTGGTCAGATCGGATTTCTAATGAGGAAGTGTGGCAGAGGGCGTCTGTTCATGATACTAAACCGGACCTCTTACAGATAGTAATAACTAGACAGTCAAAATTCATAGAACATATAGTGAGAGGTGGTGGTTTAGAAAACGCTATTTTAACTGGGGACTGTCTAGGGAATAGAACACGAGGAAGATATTCATTAATGGATAACTTGAACCAGTGGCTGAAGAAGGACAGCTGTGAACTTTTCATCAAGATGGGTGATAGGAGACTGTGGAGAGCCATGATCGCTGACGCTGCTCTACAATATAGCACCCCATGATGAAGATAATTGTGGCTGGTTGGGTTGTGACAATTGAGAACTTCTTGCTAAATGGTCTTGCTTATCACACTTACAACAAACTCTAGATCTTTCTTTTCTTGGCCTTGTGACAGCGACATGAGACGGAGGTGGAGAATGCTTTGTGAGATGACCACAATACATGATTTAAAACATATTATTGTTGAAATTACATTAGATATAGCACTGATCTGTATTACCCCAATTCGTCTTTGTTTGTCCTTCAAAAACAAATTCTGAGTAGTCGTGTTTGCAGCCTCAAAACTCTTTCTAAACATAAGAGGATCATTTAGTGTTTCTCTTATAACAGATTGTTTTGTGTTGGTTTGTCCTTTATCCCAATAACAAACTGGTCCAGCAATCGAGTTGAGTATTCGCCTCCTTCAAATCCACACTTAGCTCCATACTCATATTATGTAAGGCCATATGAATCTACAGATACTTCAGTTTGTTGCATCCTTTTCTTAAAATGATATCTTTTCTTTGTTAACGCCTGGTTTCTTTCGAAAAGTGACTTTGGCGCTGTAATTCAGTCGCTCGTTGCGTTTTCCCCTTCCTTGCAATTAATAGGTTTGCCAAGACGGAAGAGGTTGTTAGTCAGATTCAATAAGAAAGCAAGCCTGCAATTCTTGGCATCATTTAGCATAACAGCATTCTAACTCGATTTTCTCATAAAAAAGTCAACTCTTCACCAATTTCACATTCGTCAGGTCTTCTTAAAAGACCAGAAGATAATCGACAGTTATTTACTGCAACTTCCTGTCTTTTTCTTTGTATAAATTGTATTGTAATTTATTTACACCAATTCCTTATCCAAGTCTGTTCACCGTTTAAGTTTGTCCTATATTTCTCGTCGGAAAAACCTCAAAAATGAAAAGGAGTATCAGACTAGATAGGAATAATACAAACGTCCTCAATTTTTTTTCTCAATTTTGGCTTCTATTTTCTCAAAACACATACCTTCTGTTTCAGATCATACTATCGACCAAATTATCATCTCTAAACATTTTATCACAAGTAGTATGGTTTTCAAGACATCTTCTCAAAGGGGTCAAACCAACCATGAAACTATAAAAAAATGAAAACATGTTTAAAACAAGGGTATGTAAGGAGTGCAAGACAAAACTTCAAAGATCACCACAAGGCGGTCTTCTCATTTAGAAATTGGTAGCCTGATTTTGTGGTTACATATGAGAACATATCTATAATTGGTATTGTCATAATAAAGGGGTGCTGTGTATATTCCATCCTCTTCAGCAATTCTCTTATCATAATGATCACTTAATTATAACTTAACTAGCGTACATGTTACAATGTGATTGCCACCAGTTCTAAAACCTGTATTTTGTGCTCTATCAATAGTACCCTTTAGAGAGTCCAAATATCGTTCACATGTCATCTCATTCTAATGTTTGCTAACCCCTTTGCAACTTAATTTAGCCTTCATGTTCTCACCTTCAGCGTAGTAGCATTTACTAGTCAAAGCAATCATCTTCTTACCACGAAATTCTGCTTTAAAAAGCCCTGGTGTTCTCTCATGGTATTTTGATGTCGATAAAAACTCTGTCTTGCCTTTGGGATCATACTCATCCCTTTATTTTGGTTTGATGACATCATCAAACTTTTTATTGGATAGAGCCATGTATATTGAATCTATGTCCATTTGAATAAGTTCAAAATTCATTCAGTCTACATATTTATCAAGAAAGTTGTAGTAAAACTCCAAGATTCTAAGTTTTGCTAGTTGATAGACTACGATTCCGCATTGATAAAGCCGTCCAATATTAACTTGTCTTTTTCGTTCCTTGACTTCAAAGGTCTCATTGATTACATCCAAGTCTGAAAAGCGAACTCCTAAAAGCGTTGTCAACATCCTCTTCCCTGTTTGTAAGAGTGGTTTTGGTATCCTTTTCCAAATCCTCAGTCATCTTATCATAAAAACTGTTACCTTTAACTTGAAAGTGTCACCTAACTCTTTCGTGGATGGATTGCTATCACCCTCCGATCCTGCGTGACTTACCTCTTCAGGAAACCATCTAAAAGGCTTACCTTGTGTGTATTTCAGATACTCATGAACGGCTGTTACTTGAAGACCATGAAATAGATACCATTTTAACATTGGTGAGTATAACAATATTTTATAAGCCTTTGTTACACCTAGCAATTTTTGACTGCCTTTTATAGTCTTACAACATGTAGCCTTTTGGTATATTTTCATATGCGCAGGAACTAGATTTTCAGGAACGCTATCAACTACAAACAAAGGTGAGAAATAACTCAAGTTTTCTTTAGGCTTATCAGGTACATGGGCATCGGCTTGGAAACATCAAAATAACTTATCTTATTTCAAGAACATCTTGACATATATTTGTAACACGTTCAGGGTTAGTAGTTTCTTTAACTGCAATGTACTGTTCCTTACCACAAGGCATTTGTTGACCCGAGCAGTATAGATACAAGCTGTTTGCATTAAATTGCACCACAGACTGACATGTTTTTGGATCTTCATAGCTATGTGGTCTTATTTTACTTATATCCTTTTCAGCATATCAGCAGAACACAATGCCAGGACTACCAACCATACCCGTCTTTAATAAATCATACGCTTTATTCTTTGAGAAAATGGTGCATTCTTGTTTTATGTTTTTGCAATCTCTGCAAGCCTTTTTATTACAAGCATCAGTACACTTGTGAATACAGGGTTGTCCAGGAGCGTATAAATTGTGGTCATCATTACCCTTCATTTCTAAAGCTTTGTTCAACGCATACGTCATCGAGATGCCTGGGATAGAAACAGAATCTTCTAAGACATCGATTTTGTCTGAGTAATATTGTTCCCTGGTTTTTGAAGACCTTCCACAACAGGAATGACATTAACCAGATAATATTCTCGTAACCAATCCGTCATTTTAAAACATCTGCGCTTATAAAATTCAGCTTTCAAATTTCTATATTCTTTAGGGTTTTCAGTTATTTTCCCCTAATGCCTTGAATAAAAATCTTTATACTACATAGGACCATTATGCGACAATTTTTTATAGTCATCCATACATTCATACACTTTTCATTCGTTCAACCATTTGTTTTACATCACCTATCTAAAGACAGCCCAGAAGCTGGATAGCTTTTAACATCCAAAAATGTCGAAGTGTCTGTTGTCAGAAACATGTAGCTCTTCTCCTCATTTGCAACAGATATACAACCTTGATTTTCATTCATCTACTTGACAAAGTATTCTTTTATCATGTTAATATTGTATTTTTCTCAATTGAATCCTAAAACAGCTACTTCATTACACCACTTTTTTCATGGTTTTTTCACATTTTCTGGTACGGTTTGGTCATCAAGCATGGAATATAGTTCCCAAATCTTTTTAATAATCTCTTCAGCTCATGCCTGTAAATCATCGATAAACATCTGTCCCATCTGGATTATGATTTTCAACTAAGCTAGGTTTGTTTGTCAGGCTGTTGTTCAAAGTTACGCTAACAGGGTTGTGAGTTAAAATTAAAATCGTCATTTTTTTGTTGTTTAATTTTTTTCAACATAGCTTCAAAATCATACACAATAAAGTAGGAGTGTGGAGTGAAGTTCTTTCCATGCTTTTCATCGCTCAATTTTGGTTTTGAACTTTGGTTTTGAACAGTCCAATATTGAGACAATCTTAGAACCTAAACCTTCAATCTTTTCTGGTTTCTTGATATCTCTCCCTATCTCTCTCTGTTCTTTTGGAAAGTAGACAAGAACAACCATGCTATTTGCATCCGTGACATTGACAGCCAGCCCTAGTTTCAGGTTCGTAGCCATCAATTAAAACTTCCTTTTTGTCTATCATCACATATCATTCATCACCATGTCTACATAAAACGTGATAAATATATATACCTATCTTCTCAGACAGCTTTTCAATTCAACCTACACCCAGTATAGCTAGATTGAGTGTCACCCCCATAAAATACCTTTTCAGAACTACCCATCATCATCATCATCATCATCATATTCGGTTTAACGTCCGTTTTACATGCTAGCATGTGTTGGACGATTTCTTGAAATTGACTTCCAAGTTATCCTATCCTTCACCAGGTCTCTGCTGACACCTTTTTNACGAAGCCTCCTATTCTGCATACAGCTGCCAATACTGTCCAGATTCAATCTCCTTCTGAGTTCATTAGAACTGAGCCTGTCCTTTAGACTTACGCTGCACATCCATCTTACCATTCTCATGTCATTCCGCTCCATGTTATATTATATTATATTATATTATATTATATTATATTTTATTATATTTTATTATATTACATTATATTATATTACATTATATTATATTACATTATATTATATTGCATTACATTATATTATATTGTATTAAATTATATTATATAATATTATACTATATTATAAATATATATTATATATATATATATAATAAGGGAATTAGAGAAATTTGTCATTTCTTTCAATCTGAAAGTTAATTTACCTTCAGTGATATTAGATGAGTTGCAATTATTGGGTCCTCAATCATATAAATTGTTGATATTACATGGAAAAATTCCAAACGGAGTCTGAAGTGCTTGCTTCTGGATAATCGTAAATTGCTTGCTTCAGCTCCTATAAGGTATTCTATATATGCAAAGTGAAAGCTGGAAGAAATTATGAGGGTTCATTCACTGATCACTAGTGAGTTCCCGGGATCAGTATGGATCTGAGCTCAGCTGGTGATCTTTTTGAAAAGGCAATGCAGCCATTCAGCATGTGTAATAGAAAGAAAAGTCAAGTTCCGTGTAACAAATGAATAAAAAATTCATGATTATACATCGTGTATATTGTTAAAAGGTAGGTTTTTTGTACAATAAGTCAAATTTTGTCCTGAATTCAAAAATCTGGATTTGTTGAATAGCATTTATGACATCATCATCACGTGGTGCTATACTGCAGAGCAGCGTCAGCGATCATGGCTCTCCACAGTCTCTCCACAGTCTCTGATCACCCATCATGATGAAAAGTTCTCTGCTGTCCTTCTTCAGCCACTGTTTCAAGTTATACATTGATGAATATCTAGGTCTTCCTCGTGTTTTATTCCCTATACAGTCCCCAGTTAAAAAAGTGTTTTCTACACTACCACTTCTCACAATATGTGCTATGAATTTTAACTGTCTAGTTATTACTGAATTGAATTGTCCAACCATGCTGTTCTTTGCAGTAGTGTACCTATTATAGGCTGCAATTACTTTCTATAGGGGCAGTGCTCATACTGAGCGTGTAGTCTTAGCCATTGTACCTGAATTGGTATCATCTGCCTAACACAAAGGAGAAATTGACCAGTTCTGGAAGTACTCTCAAGTTGCTCATAATTCCATCCGTCACCTGCCTGCCATGACTTCACGTGCCCTTAATGCTATGAAAAATTATAGGAAAAAAGAGCAGAGGAAGACCAAGAACAAAGTTCACTGATAATCTCAGCAAGATCACAAGACGTACAACTTTGGGTCTCATCAGAATGACCGAAAGAAGAGAGAACTGGAGAGCTATGGTCATCGATGTCTGCGCGAACAGACCTGATACCTGAAGAAGAAGTTATTACTGTCTGTCAGAGATCAGGTTTAGTACCGCGAACAGACGCCCTCTGACACACTTCCTCATTAGAAATCCGATCTGACCACACTATATCCATCACAGGACGAATGCACCATGTTTCTGCGTTTCTCAATTTGCGTTCTGAACACGATAACAAAGACCAAGATTCGCAACCACGTAACGTAACTGACCATACGTGTGGTTTCAAAATCCTATACCTTATGATCCATGAAATTTATTTATGTATTTACTTTTTTATTTATTTATTTATATATTTATTTATTTGTTTATATATTTTTTAATTACTTTTTTATTTTTTATTTTATTTTTTTATTTTTTATTTATTTTTTTATTTTATTATTTGTTCATTTATTCTATTTATTTATTTATTTATTTTATTTACTTATTTTATTTATTTATTTATTCTATTTATTTATTTACTTATTTTATTTACTTATTTTATTTACTTATTTTATTTATTTATTTTATTTATATATTTATTTATTTATTTTATTTATTTTATTTATTTTATTTATTTTATTTATTTTATTTATTTTATTTATTTTATTTATTTTATTTATTTTATCTATTTTATCTATTTTATTTATTTATTTATTTTATTTATTTTCTTTAGTTATTTTTATGACACCATTTTTTTATTTTTGCGGTGCAAAAAAAACAACTAATGAACTTCATGTAATTATCACCAAATGGTACTTAACAACTGGTTGTTGTAAGATATTTGATAGCAACGAAAACATGGATTCTTGCGGAATACATATGCAACCATTGAAACAAAAAGCGTAGATTAAGAAGATTCATAATGTTTTAGAGTTAAAAGAATCAAACGTAGAAAACCAGGTAAGAGATGTGACGTTTGGGCAATTTTTAAAAAGTAAAACTAACTGCCAATATTAATTGAACTTTATCTATGAGCTGGCAATGGATATGTTGTGAACAAGAATGGTTTATTAAGTTATCGTTGCCGTAAAGTAACATAACATGTTATTCTTACTACATGACCTGGTAAAATAGGTTTTTAATTTAGATTTATGTGGACTAACAGCAACCTACTCAACGGCAACGATAACTTAATAAACCAAGGCAAACTCAACTATTGATCTTGACTTTCTGAACACACTAACTCTTTTAAACACAATATCAAAAACGTTTTCTTTGAAAAACTCCAGATGAAGAGGACGATATCTACGTGTACTACTGAAAATTCTGTTTTCTTTACAGCGTGGCTATATTGCTTCCACTGTAGATTGTTATAGATATAGTGCGGCTCAATGTCTGTCTACTTCTATTTGTTACATGTCCATTTCCGTTACAAGGGACCATAATGAAAATAAGGTCTTCATGATCTGTATTATGCTACCCCTGCCACCGTTTCTCTAGATTACCGTTCCGCCTGTTTGTTTTGTTCTTTTCTTTTTCTTTCTGTTTACTCTTATTTTTTAACTGTTTTTGATGACATCATGAGCATCATGTACATATATATATATATATATATATATGTATATATATACATATATATACATATATATGTATATATATACATATATATACATATATATACATATATATATATATATATATATATATTGGTTCCATGGTCTTGACCTCCTGCCATTCTTGAATGCAGTATTTTTGGGGTGTTTATTGGATGAGTGGCCTTACACTGGTGGCATGGTTCTTTATCCTTGTTCACCTTGATCATTTTTCTTCTGCACTTACTTTCCAATACTTTCAAGACCATGTCCTTCAGGTTTAACCAGTATTCTTCCATTGTTTTTCATTTGAAATGATCCATTTTCTTAATGACATCTTTGGTGTGCACTTCTTTCACCCTACTAAGATGCAGATTTTGATTCTTGTAGATCTTGCTCTTGGCTTGATTTGCATTTTCTTCTTCTTCTTCCTGATACCCACGACTACTAGTTGGCACTGACTGTGGCTGCTTCTTCCAGTATCACTTCTAAATTTGAAATCTTTAGAGGATATATAGCACTGCCCCACATTGTCATCTTTGTATGATAAAGTGAAAACATTTTAGTTGTTTAAAGCTGCACTCACTGATAAGGTCTTGAATAGCACAACATATGTCTGCAAATTAAACATCAAAATCTTTCTCTGTCTGTAAAAGTATCCAACAAATTCGTTTCTTCCTATTAAAATGTGGGTAATGACACAATTGTTTTTACACACACACACACACACACACACATATATATATATATATGTATATATATGTATATATATGTATATTTATAAAGAGATAGATAGATTGATAGATAGATAGATAGATATACTCTCTCGTATACATACAGATGCATAATTTCAGCTTGAATATATTTTTTCAAGTTTAGTTTTATCATTACCATTAAAGTTAATAAGTCATTTATCACCACTACCAGAACAGAAATTCCAGCATTACATTATAATTTTTATCCTTACTTTTATTTTTCACCCATAAATATCACATTTTTCTTTTGTTTACAAAGGCTCTATATATGTTGTTGTATGTGTCATGAAATTTGCCACAGTATTCCATTTTTAATAACTCCACCATTGCAAACAATTTTTGTAGCTCTTCTTTCTTAGTTTGATCATGAAAACTTCCTAATTTACGCTACTGTTTCTCATTCTATTTCTTTTGCAGTTACATCAAATTTATTGTTGGTCATATTATGATTCACATTGAGATTACTACAATTTTTATTATTAATTGAGTGTTCTCTTCATATCAAAATCTTTAATGTATTTTTGCACTTAGTAGTAAATTTTAGTACAGTCATATTATTATTTTATCATATATTTGTATCATTTTTTTTAGTTTGTGGAACTCAAGGCTACACCTATTAATAATAAGCTTCAAGCAGAAAAAAAATATATGCCAACTGGAAACTCAATTATCAAAACACCTGAGAATTCTCTGAGGAGGTCAGGTGATATGGATATTCAAACAGGTGATCAACAAAATTGCATTGTGCAATTTCTGAACAAGAGTGTTACAAAAGATGGCATTACCTTTACAGACATTGAGAGGGAAAATAAAACTTTACCCAATACTCCTGGTGATGTAGATTACTTGCCAACAGATTTGCTTTTGAGCTTAGCCAAACCTGCAGAAAGGTTTGAGAACCTTGGTCCAACCAATAAGTTAAAAGGAAACAGTAATGAAATTTCAAAGAAGTACACAAAGAAACCAGCAGATAATGCATGGAATCATCCACAGAGTAGAGAAAAGCTGAAACATTTAGTTGAACAGACTCCGTGTATTTGTGGAGCAGGAAGGTATGGTAAAGAACTACAATTTTTAGGAGACCTTATTAACTCACATATTCTATTATCAATAACTCTTGTCATGTTTTTGACTTTGTATTACACTGTGCATTGTATCTGATTCAGTATGTCAGCACCCATTTTGAGGGTAGCAATGGCTTCAGTATCCCAGTAGAGATATTTTTTATAGTCACTTATAGCTAGTATTATATGAAATGGCAAAATCTAGTAGCATAATGTATCTTACTGCCCATTACATTTGTTTTGTAAAATGTGGTGTACTTGATTTGTTTATTGATTACCAAAGTTTTCCTAAATGATGATGATTAAGATAATGAAACTCTGTTACAATTTTCAATTAACAATATAATAATAAGCTGAATATTTAGTCAAAAAATAAGCATTTGTTAGATTTGTTTCTACTGCATCTTATTAACCTCAATGAAGTTATTTTGAAACTTTAATGAATATATTAATACTGAAAAATGGTAGGCTCCAAGTCATTGAAAAGGGATAACCACAGTACATGTTCTATAGATGAATCCTAACTTTAATTAGTATCATACTCCATTATGTATCATTATGTAGGTATTTCAAGACTATTTTGTGACTTACATTTCATTGACTTATGATAATTTTTGTTTGTATGGTTTCAGAACTGAAGATCATTTTGAGGGTTGGCAATACAAACTTAAATTGAAAAACATAAATGTGTTATCATTTATTCTTTATCAGTATCTGTCAGATATCTTGCTTTCTTCCAGGAATCTGATGTCAGCATAATTTGTACTTTAAAAAGTCATACTTTTTATTATTTCAGTTTGTAATACACCATTTGTATATTGATAAAGACCACCAATAGATTTTATTTTGTCAAATCTTGTTTGACATTGTATTGTGGTAAAGCTTAGGCATTTGGGTACTACAATAGAAGTTGATAAACTTGGTTTCCAGCAAATTCTGGGTTTTCGAGAATTATTGATTAGATATTGAATTCTTTTCCCTATTTTTTTTAATCTGGATTTGTTGATTGTGCTGTTTATTAGAGCTCTTCTGACAATGTGATGACATGGAATGACTGTAGATACCAATAGAGTAAGAAATAATTATAACACTTATGTTATCACTGTGCCACCTGACTAAACATATTAAATATACTCAATATGCATACATTTAAACCACATATTTGGTTTTAACCTTCCTTACTTTTTACTATTTGCATATTTTAATTTTTTTATTGTAACTGGGACCTAACTGTTGCAGAGGGGCTGGCATGCCTCAGCCATCCAGAAAGCTATGCTAGTAAAAGTTTATCCCTGGGAGGTCCAACCTAGTGAGACAGGTTACTGGGTAGATGCCAGACAATCTACCAGACCTCCCAGGCATAGATAAATGAGAGGATGAGCTCCTGACTAATTGCAGTGTGAAGGCCCCCTATATGTGCATATGTACTGATACTCACCAAAGGTTACCCAGGAATGATTTAGAAATACCTTCCTTCCCAACAAGCAGTTAACCTTCATCAAAGAATAAGTGCATTGTTTAAAACAGTGATGCCTTTATTCTCTGCCAATTGGGGTAAAGTGTTTTGCAAGATAGGCCTGGATACTGTACTGCAAAGAGCTCAGCTGCAGTGGAAGAAGCTATTGTCAGCTAAGTTGGAATATTAGAGCAATACTTAAGAGAAGGAGGGAGACTGTGAAAGTGATGGAATGTAGGGGGATATGTGTGTTCTGTACTCAGGAAACCAGCTGAAAGGGAGATGGAGCCAGAGACCAAGGTGAAGAGTACAGGTTGATTTGTTGTGGAATAGATATGAAGAGAAATTGCATTGACACTGTCAATTGTGAACAAAAAATGTTATTGTTACAGTGGTCATTGTATAATGATTAAGCTGGCAACCAGAGAGATTATTATTATTATTTTATAATTTTTATACAGGTAAATTGTAATCAGTAAATTTGAAATACTGTTCTCCCTACGAGACCTGTTCAAAAAATGAAAAATAAAGAAATAAAGTCTATAAATCTGAGAGGAAAAAAGGGAAAAAACATAAAAAAACAAACAAACAAAACAGCTCACTATTTATTCATATGTACATATTAAAAGAATGGTTAGTTTTCCTTTCCATGCATGAGATTATAAATGATTTTCTCAAATACCACACCTCAGCTGGTAAAACTTTTCCCCAATATAGGTTTCTTAATATTCTTTATCTTTTCCATCAATGTTAAGATTCAGGGTAACTTCAAACTCTGAATGTCAAATTTTTGAGAAAGCCTTTGAATATTTAATGAAGTATCTACAAATTCCTTTTTTGTACTTTAATCAATATTTAAATATGCATTTTAAGTGAAGAATCACATTTCATGTTCATTTATCTGGCAGAAAGCCAAACTGATTGGACGAAATTTCTGGATATATTTTGCATCTTATTCTCTGCATCAACACACAAAGCAGAACTTAGATAAGATGACTGAACAGACTTGTTGTTTTATGCTTTTCTTGAAGAGTTGTTTCAGTCTTTTAGGGCAGTATTACAAAGGTTATTTTTTTCATGTCTTATGATATTTGCCCTGTGTAATGACTTATTATTCATTACACAGATGAGACTTTTGAATATGTTTATATTCAAAAAGTCTCATCTGTATTGATGCCCAACTCTAAAGCTGTTATTATTTCAATTGATATATCATCAGGAATTGGATCTTTGCCATGCTTCATCTTCCTTACTGCCTTTTGTGCTTTATCTTTCAAAATTGAGACATATATCCTTTTGGCAGCAGGTAGAGGGACACTTTCATCATGGTATAAGGTTTCAAAACAGTTGGACTATTCATCACATATCTTCACATTTTCCATCAGAATTTCTCCATCTTTAGATTTTTTCCATCCTTTACTGGCTTATGGATATCTTCCTGAAACCTCTTTGGTTGTACAGTATGTGAAGTGGGTTTCTTTTGAGTCATTGTTTTACTTTCTTTATTGTGAGAATATACTGTATTGTATCTCTGGCTTCATTATATTTCTTTTTCACAATCATATTCAGTTCATGTTGTAATTAGCCTTATTCCTTTTGGATTTTTTGAAAATTTCAAGAGTTACATACATTTTATGTTTGTTTATTTAGTTGACAGGAATCTGTATTTTAGCAGCTTTGTAAATACTCTTTTTAAATTTTCTCTTACAACTCATACATGCTTTTGCGATCCTCTGGTTCACTAAATTTGTTTATCATATGAACAGAGTAGCTGTTTCTGAGTGCTTGTTGTCTTTAAAACAATCCAAGGATAAATTTTCTGTAATTTTTGCACTTTTCTTTAACTTGCTTTAATTTTGCTTTTATGTTATTTCTAACTGAAATGTGATAATTTCCACAATATTTACCTGGTATTGATTTGCATGCTGTTATAGAACTGTGGAAACTTTGTTGCTGGAAATTAATTTCAATTTGATTCCTGGCCTTTTCACCAGGCCTTTTCCATGATCATCATCTAAAGAGGTGATTTCAAGATTGTGTTTGTTGCAAAAGTTTACCAGCTTTTCTTCCCTTTTATTACACCCTCCAATTCAAGTTTCAATAGAACTGTTAGAGCACACAGTCATCATCATCATCATCATCATCATCATCATCGTCATCATATTCATATTCAGTTTAACATCCATTTTACATGCTAGCATGTGTTGTACACTTTCTTCCAATCGGCTTCCAAGTTATCTTATCCTTCACCAGGTCTCTGCTGACACCTTTTTGTTTCAGATCCATCCTTATCACTTCCTCCAATGTTTTCTTCAGTCTTCCTCTGTCAGTGGTTCCTGTCACCTTGATTGTTCTGCATCTACTTACCCAAGCATTCTTGTCCATTCCCTCCACATGACCAAACCAATGAAGCCTCCTATTCTGCATACAGCTGCCAATACTGTCCAGATTCAATCTCCTTCTGAGTTCATTAGAACTGAGCCTGTCCTTTGGACTTATGTTGCACATCCATCTTATCATTCTCATGTCATTCCGCTCCATGTGGCTGACATCTTCAGCTTTCACTGACCAAGTTTTACTGCCATACATTATTGTGCTACGTACACATGCCTGATAGACTC
>RDPX01000276.1:104115-116166 GCA_003991215.1 Morbakka virulenta
ATATATATATATATATATATATAGATAAATATGTGTGCTCTCTCTCTCTCTCTCTCTCTCTCTCTCTCTCTCTCTCTCTCTCTCTCTCTCTCTGTATCTATCTATCTATCTATCTACACATCTATCTATCCATCCACCCATCTATCTATCTATCTACCTACCCATCTGTCTATCTGTCTATCTATCCATCCATCTATCTATCTATCTATCTATCCATCTACCTACCTATCTATCTATCTACCCATCTATCTATCTATCTATCCATTTATCTATCCACCCATCTATCTACCTATCTACCCATCTATCTATCTATCTATCTATCTATCTATCTATCTATCTATCTATCTGTCTATCTATCTATTTATCTGTCTATCTCTCGTTTGCTCAAACTTTCACTCTTTCAGTTGTTGATAACATACAATTATATGTTTCTTTTAAATCAAGAGATATTACCTTAAAGTATAAGATATTAAAGTAATTTCCTTGACATAGTTTATTACAGTAGAATAAGGTAAGAGAATCTCACAAAGTTTTTTCTGATCTCTAAAAGTGTATAGCTCAACTGTAATACTTTTTACCTACTTCTCTTTTATGAACTGATTTGAATAGTTCATCTTATGTGTTTATTAATGTCAATGTTAGTACTACTCAAGAATTTATACTGAGATCTTCGTTTCCTTCAAAGCTGTAATAAGCTATCCTGCCCCATTTTATAGGATTGTGGTGTGCAGCAGCAAGATTATCCTTTATTTTTGTTGTGGTCACCCTAGACCTTTACCGTGATAGTAGATGATGGCATTGAAACTAAAAGTGTAATTTGATAAATTGTAAAAGGAAGTGAGAATTGCCAAGCTGTTAAGACAGGTATATTTTGTTGTTCCAATGGTCATGTATTCCTTTTATTCCACCTTCATTTCGCGCCATGTCCAAATTTTTATCATTTCATGTTCAATTTTCTTATAACTTAGCCCATTGTAATCATATTGTAAATGGATTTATTGGTACATCCATTTTTATTCAGAGTCCAAAGGCTGTATGTGATACATTAGTACCTTCAGAATTTCATGTTGTGAAAAATCCAGGAGTTCTTGGACTTGAATACCATGACGAGTAAGTGCCATTTTAATACTTCCATCAGTTTCTACATTTGTTATTTTATTATAAAATTTATTTTGTATTTTACATCAAAGACACAATAAAACAACACATAAGTGAAATTGAATTTTGTTTGACATTTTATATCCTTTATCATTACAAACATGTGAATTCCCTTTTTTATAATTTTTATGTGTATCTTAACTGAACACCGGTCATCTTCATTGACAACGTGTTTGAACAGTAAGAAGAAAATGGGGTTGATCCCAAAACTATGAAACAGCTGGGAAATTGATTTCGGGAAACATATGTTTACAGATGCATGTTACATAGTATATTTTAGAAACTTGTAGAAAGCACTTAAGAACATTGGGAAACATTTTCTTGGAGTTTGTTGTTGACAGGAACCACATTAGAAGGGAAGAAGGACAAAAAATCCGCTGGGGATTGTGTAGCAGCATATAAACAGAATACAATGATGAACATCAAGAAAAATGAAGCGTATTTCTTCTATTAAACGCCATGGCGTTTATTCATTTTTTAAGAAAATAACTGCAACGTTTATTTCAAACCAAACATTGTTTTGTAAGTTATAAAAAATTATAGCAAAATTGGCCCATTATAATTTTACATCAATGTCTTAATTGCTGTCTTCATCCCAAAAATGAAATGCCTTATCTGCATCTTGTTTATCAGCATCTGTTGGTTACAAATGGATTCTCTGTCAGAGTCATCTCCTGTGCAACTTTAAAGCTGATCTTTGGACACAAAAAATTGTCTGATTTTAAATATCATAAGAAAGTGTAAACGAGAACTTGGCCATGTTGTACCTGCAGGGTTTTTTCACCTACAAAGAAAAAAAAGTCTATAGCAATGACTCTGATGATGAAAGTATGAAAAAAATGGAATGATTTCTCTTTAAATAGTATTTAGAATCCCAAAGGAAACTATTAACAAATATCCTTTTTATGGAATTGATGAAAAATAAAAGAATAGACTGGGCAACTGTGCGTTGTGTTGTGTTTCTCTAATATTTTCTAATAAATGCGACCTTTGAGGTTACAGCGTAAATTCAAACTGTTTGTTTCATTTGTGGCGTACATTGGAGGCTAGATATTTATTAGAGGAAACAGACAACTAAGATACCTACAACAGTTGGATAATGAACTTGATGTTGATGTTTACAGGAGCTGAATTAGTAATTTTCCACCATCAGCTGGAACATGAATTTTGTTCGACAAAAAGGAAG
The DNA here is from genome assembly GCA_003991215.1 of Morbakka virulenta. Taxonomy (NCBI): domain Eukaryota; kingdom Metazoa; phylum Cnidaria; class Cubozoa; order Carybdeida; family Carukiidae; genus Morbakka; species Morbakka virulenta. The sequence continues at coordinate 106,460 of RDPX01000276.1, forward strand.
AGAAATGAGCGAATATTGTAAATGAGAAATGATTTTTTTTTGTGAATTGATTTGTTAATTTACTACCAAGTGTCGTAATTGAAGCTCAGTTACTTTAGGTTGCAATTCTTAGAAAGAAGATGGATAGTTTTTAGTTATTTAAGAATAGAAATAACCTCAGACATTATGGGAACTGAGTTTCCATTCGATGCTCATGGTGATTCTTGTAATTATCATCAGTGTATTTATTAATATGACATTGTATGTGACATACGTAAAATATTTACTGGTAGTCACATACACACACATACACACATACACATGCACACACATACACACACACAAACACACACACTAGATTTGGCTACTTCAGATCTTGTTTGTTTGACTTTTCTCATAAAGTAACGATATTGAACATTTTGAGTGTGAGATTAAACGGCAATGAAACACACGAAGAGTTGTTACACGATAAGGATGTGTTCAAGATGTAAATGATTCAAGATGATTCACGGGTATCGAAAAGATAGGTAAAATAAGCGGATAGGATTGAATCACCATTAAAAAGCAGTAATATTTTCCCCAAAATTTGGCAAATACTACCAACAAGTATCTTTCCATTGTACAGAGACCACGCGTCTTTTTCTGCTTTTTTTAAATAGTTAAATCTTTTGTTCATGTTACCCTAATTTTTATTTATTGACTTTCAGATAGTCTTTTAAACCCTTTCTTTTCCAGGAAATATGTTACAAAAACAGACAATCACGAACATCATTTGACCCTGTTTCCATCTCTGTAAGTACCTAAGAAACTCATACGATGTAATTGCCTATTTGTGTGTGTCTCGTATTTAAGGGGATTTCAGGGAGTAGGAATATCCTTTGCACTTCATCACTTTTAGCTGTTGTAATAGAAGGTGCATTTTGCATACAATATAGAACCTAGCCAAGAACTACGGTTGCTTGTGAATGCCCTGAGTTAAAAGCCTATTTATAAAAGAATATATTATATATATATATATATATATATATATATATATATATATATATATATATATATATATATTTAATGTATGTATATATTTTTTTATATATGTGTGTTTTTCAGTGTCGCTAATAGACTTCAAACACAAAGAGGAAACGAAACAAAAAAAGAACTACGAAGAATGTGAACGTGAACGTGAAGTACGTAGAAGTGAACCCGCAGGACACAATTATGAGATTTATTAGAAGAGTTGGGAGAAAAACCCAAAACAACTACGACCCAATATTATTAAGGGATGATAGAAAAAATGAGACCAGGTCAATGCTGAATTAATTTATAAAACTGGAATTAAAAAGGTAGCATTAGATTATTGCTTAAAGATTTCGTCACCTCCTTTTCTCTAGTGGAAATACGAAAGTCGATTTGAAAGTGCCATCATCAAAATATATTCTTGCTTGTAAATTGAAATACGAATGATTAGTTTCAAAGGACCTGCCTAGATGATGACTTGTTCTACAGAAAAAATGAGACCAGGTCAATACTGAATTAATTTATAAATATATACTGAAAAACACACATATATAAAAAATATATACATACATTAAATATATATATATATATATAACATATTCTTTTATAAATAGGCTTTTATATATATATATATATATATAAATATATAGTCTTTTGTATATATATTAGTGCCTGAACATGATAAAGAATGCGTAAAACTTGTACTAGCACGAAACAGTAGTTGTTTTAAATGTACCTAAATAATAGTAATAATAATAATAATAGTAATAATAATAGTAATAATAATAATAATAATAATTAATAATAATGGTGATGCTGAAATATATATATTTATATAATGGTAATAATAGTATTACATATAAATATGTTATATTGTCAGTTGCCTGATAAATGCCATGCAAGAAACATGAAGTCGCTGAGAAACTGTAGTTGTTCTTCTAGTGTACGATGTACTTATTACGTATGTATACAAATGTATATTTCATTGCATTCAGTAGTAGTACTGTGTATTAGTTGACGGACTGAGAAGCCAAGGTGTTTTCATAGTTTTTAACATATAGTGGTAGCCGACTTTTGGTCAAATGTATTGTTCTCCATGTCAGCCATAGCCTAATTCATTCTATGTGTATATATATATATATATAATGTATATATAATTTGTTTGTTAGTTCGTTAGTTAGTTTGTTAGTTAGTTAGTTCATTAGTCCGTTAGTTCGTTCGTTAGTTAGTTGCTCGGTTCCTCAGTTAGTTGTTTGGTTCGTTGTTTAGTTAGTTAGTTAGTTAGTTAGTACGTTAGTTAGTTAGTTAGTTAGTTAGTACGTTAGTTAGTTAGTTAGTTAGTTAGTTAGTTAGTTAGTTAGTNTGGTGATTCTTGTAATTATCATCAGTGTATTTATTAATATGACATTGTATGTGACATACGTAAAATATTTACTGGTAGTCACATACACACACATACACACATACACATGCACACACATACACACACACAAACACACACACTAGATTTGGCTACTTCAGATCTTGTTTGTTTGACTTTTCTCATAAAGTAACGATATTGAACATTTTGAGTGTGAGATTAAACGGCAATGAAACACACGAAGAGTTGTTACACGATAAGGATGTGTTCAAGATGTAAATGATTCAAGATGATTCACGGGTATCGAAAAGATAGGTAAAATAAGCGGATAGGATTGAATCACCATTAAAAAGCAGTAATATTTTCCCCAAAATTTGGCAAATACTACCAACAAGTATCTTTCCATTGTACAGAGACCACGCGTCATTTTCTGCTTTTTTTAAATAGTTAAATCTTTTGTTCATGTTACCCTAATTTTTATTTATTGACTTTCAGATAGTCTTTTAAACCCTTTCTTTTCCAGGAAATATGTTACAAAAACAGACAATCACGAACATCATTTGACCCTGTTTCCATCTCTGTAAGTACCTAAGAAACTCATACGATGTAATTGCCTATTTGTGTGTGTCTCGTATTTAAGGGGATTTCAGGGAGTAGGAATAACCTTTGCACTTCATCACTTTTAGCTGTTGTAATAGAAGGTGCATTTTGCATACAATATAGAACCTAGCCAAGAACTACGGTTGCTTGTGAATGCCCTGAGTTAAAAGCCTATTTATAAAAGAATATATTATATATATATATATATATATATATATATATATATATATATATATATTTTATATATGTGTGTTTTTCAGTGTCGCTAATAGACTTCAAACACAAAGAGGAAACGAAACAAAAAAAGAACTACGAAGAATGTGAACGTGAACGTGAAGTACGTAGAAGTGAACCCGCAGGACACAATTGTGAGATTTATTAGAAGAGTTGGGAGAAAAACCCAAAACAACTACGACCCAATATTATTAAGGGATGATAGAAAAAATGAGACCAGGTCAATGCTGAATTAATTTATAAAACTGGAATTAAAAAGGTAGCATTAGATTATTGCTTAAAGATTTCGTCAGCCCCTTTTCTCTAGTGGAAATACGAAAGTCGATTTGAAAGTGCCATCATCAAAATATATTCTTGCTTGTAAATTGAAATACGAATGATCAGTGTGAAAGGACCTGCCTAGATGATGACTTGTTCTACAGAAAAAATGAGACCAGGTCAATACTGAATTAATTTATAAATATATACTGAAAAACACACATATATAATAAATATATACATACATTAAATATATATATATATAACATATTCTTTTATAAATAGGCTTTTATATATATATATAAATATATAGTCTTTTGTATATATATAAGTGCCTGAACATGATAAAGAATGCGTGAAACTTGTACTAGCACGAAACAGTAGTTGTTTTAAATGTACCTAAATAATAGTAATAATAATAATAATAATAATAATAGTAATAGTAATAATAATAGTAATAATAATAATTAATAATAATGGTGATGCTGAAATATATATATTTATATAATGGTAATAATAGTATTACATATAAATATGTTATATTGTCAGTTGCCTGATAAATGCCATGCAAGAAACATGAAGTCGCTGAGAAACTGTAGTTGTTCTTCTAGTGTACGATGTACTTATTACGTATGTATACAAATGTATATTTCATTGCATTCAGTAGTAGTACTGTGTATTAGTTGACGGACTGAGAAGCCAAGGTGTTTTCATAGTTTTTAACATATAGTGGTAGCCGACTTTTGGTCAAATGTATTGTTCTCCATGTCAGCCATAGCCTAATTCATTCTATGTGTATAATATATATATATATATATATATTTATATATATATATATATATATTTATATATATATATATATTTATATATATATATATATTTATATATATATAATGTATATATAATTTGTTTGTTAGTTCGTTAGTTAGTTTGTTAGTTAGTTAGTTCATTAGTACGTTAGTTAGTTAGTACGTTAGTTAGTTAGTTAGTTAGTTAGTTAGTACGTTAGTTAGTTAGTTAGTTAGTTAGTTAGTTAGTACGTTTCCCTCACATATCACCATCCTATAGGAATTCTTTTAGCTGCTGAGTGCAAGGGTGAGGCCAACTTAAACCATTCCATTTCAACAAGGTTAAAGAATGACTTCCCCTAGTCTGATGGGTCGGTAAGTTTGCAATTGAAGTGCATACAAAAACAAATTCTCCTCAAATGGAAATTTAAAAAAATTTTCTGACTTTTTTTTACGGTAGGCTTTAAAACATGAACAGAATGCTTCATTTTTACTGGAATGCATATATTTTTTGTATTATATTTTTGTATAATTTAATATTTACATTTTTTTGTATCATATTGGGTTTTTTTGTAACTGACAGTTGTCTTGTGGGTTTAAGCTTCAGTTAATGATACCCAGAAGATGCAGGAACAAGGACAATGGAAAAAGGAAAACTTTTCTTTATTTTATTGGTATGAAATGATATTTCTCCGAAAAAATGTTTGTACATGATTTTATTTGTTGCCATTTTTTTTTCAACCAACATAACCTGAACCCTTTTTAGTGCAAAGAATTACATTTTTGCATTATACTCCTTCCCGTTATTTTTGTTAGGAAGCCAGCAGGAAGACAGGAGGTGCTTAAGCTAAAGGTATTTGTATTGTTATTTGAATCTTTTTCAATTTTATCTTAAAGAAGACAATTGTTTTGCCTTTATGGGTATTCAAGGGACTCGTTGAATATTTTTGGTAGCCTTCAGAGAACTACGCTCTCTTGATGTGCTGATATACAGCCAGGTAGACTGCACTCTTTCGGTTGGTATCTATAGGAAACCAACACACACTGAGCAGCACCTGAAAAATGCATTAAATCATCCACCGCTGATCGTAATAGTGTTGTCACCGCTCTGTTTGGAAGAGCAAGAAGTATCATTTCAAACCCAGAAGATCATAAACCAAAAGAGTACCACCTTCAGAAGATTTTCTTATCCAATACATACCATGCTAAAGATGTACAGAGAGTCTTACATAGATCTACTGGATCAAATAATGAAGAAGAAAGGGAAACTTGCAGTGCCCTGTGCCCTGTGTGATGTATTAATAAATTAAAGCCCTTCGGTCAAGGGAAACTATTCAAAAGTGACACCAAGTGTCGTGGAGTAGTCAAACACTGCTTGCTACAAGATTTCATGTTTAACTGGCCAATGAAAGAGATTATAGACGTGGAAACCAGTACAATTACAAGAAAAATAAAAGAAACAGTTCATTTCTGCAACACAGCATTCATGTCAACAGTATCGTTTACACCCTTCCAGAAACATGGCTTCCAGTACCAGAGAAAGAAACACAACAAACACAAGGTTAGTATGACAGGACTCCTAAAAACCTCTCGATCGCTGTCAAGGTTGATGGGAGAAGTATTCCTCAAAACTTGGCATAGAAAAAGCTTACGGATCACGACATAATAAAGCTCCTATTTCTATGCCTTACAGATACAGAGCATCCATGAAGTCAATAACTTTTCAGTTACATCCCTCAGGAAATAATGAGTATGCATTATTTGGTAGTTTGTGTCGTACCCTTTGTGACTGCGCCATGCTGTCGTCATACATTATTTTCCTTAGTTTACAGCTGCTCATTTTTGGATTAATTGAGTTAAGAAAATTTTGTTTATTGTGTCAGACGTAAACCTGTAGTGCAACATCATTTAATATGAGGGGCCGTAAAAAAAGAGAATTGAAGGTAAAAGAAATGGATTCACTTATCATTTAAATAAGTTAAGTTACAAGAAGGAAAAATATAGATAAAAAAAGAGTTACACAGTAGAGCAGTTCAGAGGAAGAATCTACAATCGTAGAAATAATTTCTTACAAATGAAAACGAAACATTTGGATGAAGATAATGTAAGCAACGAGTCAGTTTGGATGGAACAAAGTGACCTGGAACCGAGAAAAGTTTATCAGATTTCGTCCAGTAGTAATGACGATATAAACGAATAATATTTGCATTGTGACGTCGATGAGGCGACCACGAAATACATGCTGTTCACAAACCTTCTAGACTTGAGAACCCTTTGATTTAGTAAAGGTAAAAATAAAAAAGCGCTGATTGTAACAAATGACGTGATAAAAAGGTGCTGTAGTAAATGCGAACGATTACAAATGACAGTAGGTAAAATATCGCCAGTTTCCTCCAAATTTTCTGTTCACGATTTCAAATACGTTCGAGTTTTTGTTGATATTTGTTTTTCCTTCTGCTGTTTATAGTATTTTAAGGAAAAAGTGTACCCCGTGCATAGTTCTTCGTTTCTCCTTCGGTTAATTACTGCTGCCCATAGTTGCTCTGTTCTTCTTGTCAGTTTCTGACTGAAAAGCCCGCTGCCACAGAAAACTAAGTCTCAGAGAAGTAAGACTATGAATGTTAATTCTCTAACGAAATAAGACTAGACTCTTAATTTTTGGTGTATTCCGACTATTTCTATCGGATTTTCCTTAGGAGTAAGCCTTTTCCAGGGAATTAGGAGGAGGAGTTATAACCCCAGAAACTAACCAAAACACTTAGTGGAAAGTGAAATATCAGTTGTGGAATTGATTTATAATACAAATGCCGTCTTCCTGCATTAACTGCAAGGTCAATAATGGGAATGCATTTCAGCAGTCTCGGAGCAATTTTCTTGTAGTTACTGGCTTTAGTGTTTCCAAGAAAGCCCTGAACTAATCCTTAAGTAAGCCCCAAGCTTTTCTCTTTTGTATTTATCGACTCCTGAAACCTGCCAGCCCTTATCAGTTGTCGAATCTCTGATGTTTTGGAAACACCAGCGCTAACTTTCCCGTATTTGATCACAGAGAACGCTTCTCTGATGTAGGTGAAGCACGAGCGCGAGTCCTCTAAGGCCTTCACAAACTGCTTCACTAATCCCAGTTTTATTTGTAGAGGGGGGGGGAGAGATAATCTTTTCTCAAGAAACAGTCGGTGGATTCTCAATGTTTAGGTCGCCTGGGTTCAAGCTCTTTCTTGCAGACCAGTTCTTTCTTGACCAACGGTTTCCACGATCTTTGCTGTGCCACATACAAGAAAGCAGGGGAATTTTGTATAACCTCTTTGCTGGCCAAGAAGAAAAGTCACCATCCTTAAGACCGACGCATATGATCCATTGATGACAGTGATAGCTCAGTAGCTCTACCACAGTCTTGATTTTCTCATAGGTCTCTTTCAGATCAACTGAATATCCAAGAGGCACAACCCTATATCGGTTTCCATTGTGAAGAAGGGCACATTTAAAGCTTTGCTTGGAGCTGTCATTAAATAGTAGCCACTTACTTGGATCATATTCTTCAAGACTTAGGGCTTCAAGGAGACCCTGGACATCGCTGCAGAAAACAAATTCTCTCTCACCACCAAAAGTTGCACGAACTCCGCCTCTCTTGTACGGAAATATGGTATCCTAAAATCCTCCTCTAGGAATTTTTCCTCTCCAATTCTTAAGGGTAGCAACTCGGATGCTTTCTTGGAAAGATTTAGATCCCTTACTACTTTATTGACATCTTGGTTGAACCGCTCAGGTGAGGCTTCAGAATCGCAACTACTTGTGCAATATGATGATTCCTCTACTTCCTCAAGCTCTCTTAAGATCGGGATAGGCATCTCATTTGAGGAATGTTGATTTTACTTGACAAAAATAGAAATCTGTTGTGTGGCCCAGGGGTTCTCTGATCCATGTTGACAAAAGTTTCACTGTTTCGGTGTGTTGCAACAAGCTCTAGAGTGGCTTTGTTCATGCATAAAAGCTTTGTCAGTGCTCTGCATCAGTAAGCAAACAGAATAGTAGTTATTAGTTTTGTTTTTGCCTGAGTCAAATTATTGCAAAAAGATGTGCAGCAAACGTCTTCATCCAGCCTGTGTACCAAATGCTGGACTTGAATTTTGCAAGAAATCGCTATTTTGAGTGATATTGCGCGGAGAAAAAGTTTGACGCATAAGAGAAAATCGGAGAGTGTTTTTGGACTCAGCACGTCAAAATTAGTAGGATGTAAAACCGAATTAAAATTTTGAAAACTTAAAAATTATTCTTCAGTGTAATTTTTGACTAGTATAGTCTTAGTTCTTTAGGTTATTAGGAGTTATTATTATCAGATATCAGGAATGTTTGGTCCAAATTCCATGACGTCCTGATTCTCCGAAGTCCTAACCCCACTCCTTTCCTCTACACCGAGGCTAAAATAAATGTCTTTTGATTTGAGCTACCGCATGATAATATATTCTGTCCTGAAACGAATGATGATGATGATGATGATGATGATGATGATGATGATGATGATGATGATGATGATGATGATGATGATGATCACGATGGTGGTGGTGGTGATAATGATGATGGCGATGATGACGTCGATGATTTATGCATTTTTTATATGCAAGGGTCCTTGTTCCTAATGCATCCATCTGGTAATTCCAATGAAGTTTACAAATTTTCTAGCTGTAGTGGAGTGCTGCAGTTGACGACGTCATTAACATACTGTCAAAGGAATGAACTGTTAAAGATATTTTCTTATCATACTAAATGTTTAAACAAATTTATAATTTTCTTTATTTATCAATTTCCTGTTTCAGCACACAATGAATGCTATGCTGAAGCGAGCAGGAGTAGAAGATGATGAAAGCGAAGAACGAAAATCAGGAGAATCAGATGCTCCAACACAGGTTACGTATTGAATTTTGAACTTCACCAAGCTTTGATATTACTTAAATTCATAAAATAATCGGAATAATGTCTCCTTATCCAAATGCACCCCCAGAGAGGAGGGGATGTAAGGCAATTATTCTTCCTCTGACGCACCCAAACCCATTCTTTGCCATCATGCCTATACCTGACAACCGTATATCGTTTACATTTTAGTTTTCACATCTTCTTTAGTAAAGGTACTCCCTGTCACCAGGGGTATATAGCACGGGTTTTCCTCCTCAACTTGCCCCTTCCCAGTGTCTCATGTGACTCCACTCTTATGTTTTCCTTGCCTTTCTTTACTTCATCATGCAGTCGCTGTCTCTGTCGCCTTTTTGATCGCTTTCCTCCTGTGGACTTATTCACACTTTATTGATTAAGTTTTTATTTTTTCCTCTCTGTAGATGGCTGTTATATTTCATTCTTTCCTCTATTTTTCTTCGAAATAGCTACGATTCCAGCACTCTTTCGTATTTCCTCATTTGTAAATCTTTCCAACAATGACACTCGTAATAATTTTCAAATAAACTTAAATAAATGTCTTTGACTGTTTT
>RDPX01000276.1:119504-135012 GCA_003991215.1 Morbakka virulenta
GGGATGGTTGAAGTGCTACACAAACCCTAGGAAGGTAGCACCAATTTTCAAGATTCTGAACCAGATGGTGGAAACAAGAGCCTGGAAGAAAGTTAAAGGAATTGTGGAAGAAGACAGTTGCAGTTTGTTTGGTGAAATAAGGGGGACGGTACAACACTTGTTGTCAGGATGCAAAAATCTATCAGCGTCAGAGTATATCAGGAGACATGATAATGCACTAAGGATATTGCCTGTCGAATGGGGAAAGAAAGAAGGTTTATTTAAAGGAAAGACGGTGTGTTACAAGGAAAAATGGGGAAAATGACACGTGTTTAAGAACAATTGCAAAAAGATCTAGTGGGATTAGGAACATTAAATTAGGACGCATTGTACAGCAAGAAGACCAGGCGTGACTTGGAGGACGAGTCAAAAAATATACATTATGGATATGACTTGCTCTGGAAAACGACACAAAAAGACAAAAAGACACGAAAATAGTATGAAATATCAACAACTGTGTTTCTTACTTTGAGAGAGAAGGCAAGGGTTCAAGGTGAAAGTTCTACCAGTAATTATTGGTTGATGTGGCGGTGCAATGAAGGACTTTTAAAAATGCGATAAATGAACTATTTGATGAAAAGGTTGTAGAAAAACATAGGCGAAATCTAAAAGACAGTGTAATGGGAAAGTGAAACAATTATTCGAAGAGTATTGTCTGAATTAATTGGATGAATAATATTTGAATTAGCTACCAAAACCTGCTTTGGATATGTATCCATTATTTATTATCAAATGTGTGTGTTGTGTGTCTGTGGTTACAAAGTTTAATAATAACAATAATGATTATAATGATGATAATAATAATAATAATAATAATAATAATAACAGTAATAATAACAATCCTTCTGGGTATGACGATAAACTGGATCCGGTTGTGGAGCGTGAACGAATGAGGTTACCCTTTGCCACAACTACCTCCAGCTCACCCTTGGGCAAGGTGTAGCACTCGTTCGCCTACTCCAAGATCTTGAAATACCGGTTTGACATCCGGTGGAGTTTGGTCTGACCTCATGGACATTTTCCGCGGACCCTAGAAATACCAGGTTGGTGTCTGGCGCGGGATAGTACTACCTCAGGAAAATCATGCAACTCTCTTTAGCCGTGGTGAAGGCAGCATGATAGAGGTGGTATCAAAATAAAAATACCAAGGAAGGAGATTGATATTGGGTCAGGATCTTCTCTCTCTGCAAGTGATGTACGATATCAAAATTTCCATATTTTCTTTTTCTTTTAGTATAGTTTATCACAGTGTTAAGATATACTCACCCTCTCTTCCTATGGCCAGGATGGGGTCATCAGCCTTGGTCGGTAGCCATCCTAGGAGAAAGAAAACTCCGAAGAACAAACCAGCTGCAGTTGTAAATATCAGGTTGGCGTCTGACGGGGTTTAGCTGAGTCTTATGGTTTGGGTTGGACCTTTAGCTTTGATTGGTAACTTTCCTAGAGATGGTGACTCGATAAAAATATAGAATAAAACTGATTAATGATGGAACATTAAAATTCTATGTCCGATATGTCGATGATACATTGCTATTGGAAAAACGCACAGACATAAAGTTCTTGAAGCTTTCAATGGTTTTGACAGAAACCTTAAATTCACGCTAGATTTATTCGAAAAGGAAACTCCGCACTTTCTAGATCTGGAGATATATCCCAAAGGTTTGACAATTTTCCGAAAGGATACAGATACGGGCCAATATGTGAATATCGACTCTTTCACCCCGTGGAGCTGTAAAACATATTGGATACGTTCTCTTGTTGTTAGAGCAAAGAGAATCTGCGAAAATAAAAAACTGAAAGACGAAATAAATCCATTAAAAACTTTGCATCTTGGAATGGCTATCCGAAACGCGTTGTCAATAGCATTATAAAACACATGTTGAAAAACGAGAAGCCAACAAATGATGTCACAATCACAACAGAAAATAAAGACGCTCCAAAAGTTTTCATACATACCAACTACGCTGGAGAGAAAGGTGAACAATTACTGAAATGTTGTATAAAGAAACTGCGACGTTGTACGAACCAAAAAGTGGACTTTGTTACGCGTTGCTCTGTTACAAGACTATCCTTCTTTACAAACATGAAGGATAAGCTAAATAAACTCAGTAAATCATCTGTTGTTTATAAGTTTACCTGCCCCGGATGCAGTTACTCCTACGTGGACAAAATGGAAAGAACTTTGTTTGAAAGAACAAAAGAACACTCACTCCTGCAGATTCTATTAAGACTCACATAGATAATTGCCCCAATGTAGACTATTTATTTTCACTATATAAGATAATAGCGAATGATGTCAACCCAATGGATTTCAAAATTAATCTCGTACAGGACAATACATCGATTATTGACTACTCAAACAACTGGAACATTCTTTTATACAAAGTGGCTTTTATACAAAGGAAAAGTGCCCTCTAATAAATTAATTACTTTTTACGCAACAAATTTCTTGTGTATATATAGCTTGTTTTCAAATGTATTATGTATTACTGTCCTAACGATGATTTTGTAAAGGAATCGAAAATTAGACTCTGATATAATCTGGTTATTTTCTTGATCAATACTTTGAATTTTAAAGTTATTAAGATGACCTAATTCGGTTTTGTTTTCTTGCTTTATGTTCTGAAATTATCGGTTGGAAAAGGATTCTGGTTTACTCTCCGAAACATGGTCTTGAAAGGAAGGAGAAGTGGTATGAGCACTACCTTGAGGGAGTAGTTCGTTCGTTTTTGTGTCTCGGCTACAGCGTTTCTGCCCACTAGCAGGCACATGATATTGCCGATGGTGTGGGCTCCTCTAAGTCAGCAAAGTTGCAATTTGAGGCGTCTGGACATTGCAGGAGGTGGTCCATAGTCTGTGTGGGATTGCAGCTGCAGGTGTCAGATGTTGATAATCCCATTCGTTTCATGACAGATTTGCATCTACCAGAACCAGTACGTAGCCGGTTTAGACTGCGCCACGTTGTTCAGCCAAGATCGTGGCCAGTAGCAAGTTGTTCTTTGGGAACTACACCTCTGCTCTCAAAAGCTGTTGAGTTTGGTGATTCAGCACATAGTGACTTCCACATGGTTTCTCGTTGAGATTGAGAAGATGAGATATTTTCATCTGTTATAGACAGGAAGCTGTGTCTTGACTTCAGTCGAGTTAGAAGTGGACCATGGTTATGCAACGGGTGACGCTCATCGGTGATTTGTATTAATCGTTCTAGATTAGCGGGAGATGTCCTTCTCACATTTGATGGGGCTGTGCCTGACAGAGCATACAGAGTATGGACTGGTGTGGATCGTATTGTCCCTGTAATTATTCTGCAAGTATTATTGAGTGAAATATCCACTTGCTTAGCATGTGTTGACCTTCCTCAGGTCCAGCATGCGTACTCGCCGACTGAAAAACATAAGGCAAGAGCAGTGGTGCGCAGTGTTGATGGGTAGACTCCCCACTTGGAGGTTGCCAACTTGCGCAACAGATTATTCCTTGTGGAAATCTTTGCCTTAACGTTAGAGCAGTGTGATTCGAAAGAGAGTGTTCGATCCAGAGTGATGCCCAAATACTTTGGATGTGGATGGTGCTCCAGTGGTTGTTGTTTACATGCAATATTGAGAGTTCGTTTTGCCTCTTGAATTTTCAGGTGAATAACACAAACCTGGGTTTTAGCTGAGTTTGGCTTCAAATCGTTGGACTCGTAATAAGCAGTAAGCTGGTTCAGGGCGTTCTCTAGGGTGTTTTCGATCTTAGTGAAGGACCGCTGTTGAGTTGTTATACAGGTGTCATCTGCATTGATGAAACGTCTGCATTCACTTGGTAATGGTAAATCATCTGTGTAAATGTTAAAGAGAAGAGGTGATACAACACTTCCTTGTGGTAGGCCATTGCTTGTGTGCGGCATCTGCTTCTCTGACCATTATGTTCAACGAAGAACCGTCTATTTTCCAGCATGCTTCGTACTGTATGACACAGGTCCGCGTCATTTGTGATGGTCCAAATTTTGTGTATAAGCCGTTGATGTTGTACAGTGTCGTATGCAGCTGTTAAATCGACAAATGTTGCTCCGGTAATGAGTTTTTCTTGGTAACCATCCTCAATATGCAAAAACTCTGCAAGAATGCCATCAGTGCCCGCTGCTTTGCCATTCTTCAGTAACCCTCTCCAGTTCATCCAAGTTATATGGTTTGGTGAGAGCTCCATTTGAGTTGGTGGTACTGGATGGGATTTTGTATCTCTGATAATCCCCTGCTGGTCGTCTGTGTACGGGTTTCCCATTCAGTAAAAGTTGAGTGGCAATCTGGCTGGCTGTGACAGTGGATGTTGGTTTTACTGTGGTGGTGTCATTCCCTAGCCTCTTGATAGTAGTCCAGGCTTTGTTGCTGTTATGAGTCATATTCGTTGATTCTATCATGCGTTACCAGCTTTCTCTGCGTTGTTCTGCTGTACTTTCAAGTTGTTCCTCTCCTAGACTGATGGTTTTGTCTGAGAAAGGATCTTGCTGGTATGAAGACTTGTAGGTGTTAAACAAGTCGGACAGTTCTCCTGACATGCTTGGTATATATTCAGTCTGACATCCTCGGGGAATCGTTTTTCGTGCAGACTTTTTAACTTCATCGACAAAGGTGCTGTAGTTCTCCAGTGTATGTGGAATATCGGAGAGTTGCATATCCACTTGCTTGGCAAAACTGGGCCAATCTGCCTTTGTTAGATTGAAGCGTCTGCGAAATGGAGTGTGTTGTACTTTAATTGGGGCACTGATGGATAGGGCAATAGGTCGATGTTGACTATGGAGCATTGATGCAAGAACTTCCTTTGTACACATTGGGCTGATATTACGACTGATGAACCCGATGTCTGGTTTATAACCTCTTTTCCAGCGAGAGCTGTTAGATGAAAATTATTGTTTCTTATCATGAACTAGTGTTAGTCCCTTGCCCTCTGCCCAAGCCTCTACTGCAGCGCCATCATTGTTGGTCTCTCCATAACCCCATAATGTGCTATGCGAATTAAAGTCGCCGATAGTTAGGTGGTATTTCCGTTTACAATTTGTCGGAAGGTCATTGAGGTGGAAGCAGCTGTTGGGTGGTTTGTAGACCGATGTGATTGCCAGATCTTTTAGATACACAGTAATTGTTTCAATTTTATTATCACTGCTGTTGGTATAAGTTTTCTGAATGGGTAAGGAGGGTTTGGTAAATACTACACTCCCATATTGTTTATGTGGGATTTCCGCAGCCAGAGTTTTCCCTTTTAAATATGGTCGCTTACTGTTTTTGTCTCGATGTGTCTCTTGTACACAAACGATATCATAATTTGCCGATATTTGATAACGTTATTGAACCCAGAAGACCTGATCTAATTGTGGTTGATAATAAAAGCAAATCTTGTATCGTTATTGATATTGCTGTACCAGGATATTGTAGGGTACATGATAAGGAACTGGAAAAGATTGAAAAATATCAAAAACTTAAAAATTGAAATTAAAAGGCTTTGGTCACTGAAGAATCCTCGTGTTGTACCAATTGTTGTTGGAGCTTTAGGATGTGTAAGCAAAAATTTCAAGAGATGGATTGACATGATAAATATTGAGTTAGACATTGGAATAGTACAAAAGACAGGCTTATTAGGAACAGCTAGGATTCTTAAAAAAGTTTTGCAAATGTAAGGAGAAAGAAACCTCTTGGACTTTGGCTGCTAGTTGTGGCTAGCCCAAGAGGAATAAAGCAGCATTAAGACATCCTGAACAAATGCTTTAAACTAAGGTAATAATAATAATGTTTGCAAATATTTTCACTGGAAATCATGTAAAAAGTTTGAGCTAGAAGCGTACACGAAATGGTATGAGGACGAACCTCGGGGAGTGATGGAGAATGACTCATGTAAGATAATGTGGGGTTTTGTGATACAATATGACGGAGAAGTGATTGCAAGAAAATCAGACATCGTTGTAATAGATAAGAATAAAAAAGAGACAGAAGTTTATGTGACCGTGTGCTCGTTTGGAATAGTCTCGAAAAACTTTAAAAGCTATGTTAAAGAAATTGGAATAACGATGAATATAGAACATTGTGATTTCTTAGGTGGCAGGTAGCTATCCGAGATCACATCGATAACAACCGAAGCAAATGAGAACTAAAGCTTTTTGAGAAAACATATCAATCATCATCGTCGTCGTCGTCGTCATAATAATAACAATAATGATGATGATAATAATAATAATAATAATAATAATACTTGACAAATGACAAAATTATTGAAGGAAAACCTTGACAAGCTAGACCTGCACCTGGGGATAGATTTTCCGCAGAAAACATGTCTTTTTGAGACAGGGCAAATCATCCAGAAAGCCCTCCATACAAAGCAAAGAACAAAAGTGAACTGTACAGCAGGACAGTAATGAGAAGAGAGACAGAAATGATTTCCATCGTAGACTACGGGTAGTGGTTCGATGAGAAACATAATTTAGTCAATTGGCCGACTGTTACATCAGTTCCCTGTAAAAGTAAAATAATAATGATGATGATGGTATTAATGATGATGATAATAATTGTTATCATATAATAATGCATGTTAAGACGATTGAATTCAGGTACAAAGGCTGTAGTTTTTCAAAGCTAAAGTTAGCAGAGAATGAGGATGCCTTTCTGAAAGAGTTAAGCCAGACAACTGTGGAGAAAATAACATCTCGATGTTTTGAGTTTAAATGCTTTGCTTGGCCTCTGAGTAACTTACAGGCCTATTTGCACCCACCGCATTTCAAACCAGTATTATGCTTCTATTATACTATATCTTTAATATTTGTCTCTGTCTGTCTGTGTGTGTGTGTGTGTCTCTCTCTCTCTCTCTCTCTCTCTCTCTCTCTCTCTCTCTCTCTCTCTCTCTCTCTCTCTCTCTCTCTTCTATCTCTCCCTGCCTCCCTCTTTCTTTTCCTGTCAAATGACTAACAGCTCCAACTTTATCAAATATTTCCAGAATCTCAGACCCATTGTTTTTAAAAGTACTGATTACAGTTATGTTGATTGCCCCCTCCTTGTTATTCGAAATTCTTATTCATTTTGATTTCAAATAGTCATAACTACTGTTGTTATTAGTATTGCTGTCTTGTGGGATCTAATGCAGCTGCTTGTAAACATCACTTCAGCCCAGATATTCTTAAGACTCAAGATGTAATCCTCCATTGTTGCCCTTAGTATTAATATTCAGGTGCCAATATGCACGTTAATTGGGTACATTTGTCTCCATTCACAACCCAATCTTATTTTCAAGAATGTAAGTGACCCAGGTAAGGAGGAAGACTGATTATATTATAAGCTGTACTTTTAAGGTTTAAGACTTCAAATTTGTGTGAATTCTGTGGTAATCGTCCCACCGGATAGCAACATTGACGTTACATGTTAATCAACTAACTTTGCCGTCGCCTTTCCGTATTCAGTGATTAACTGTTGTATTTCTGCATTCTAATCCTACTTAGATACACGAACTTTTGGAGCTAGTTAAACAAGAACAGACAATTTACAATGTGGTTTTCAGTGAATTGATTCGTCAAGTAACAGTTGAATGTTTGGAGAGAGGTGAACTTCTTGCAGATTTGAGAAAGCGTTATGCAAAGCTTTTAGATAAAGTCCCCAGGCGTGTTAAAAGGTAAGCGATGATTGTCTTTCAGATCTATCTATAGACTTCATTATCTTTGCCATCGGGGTTTTTTTGGTTATTAGTGTTGTGTTGATACTTTAAACTTTTCATCATAATTAATCTTTCTTATGGTTACAGTCAGCTAAACCTTGAAATGACCAAGCTGACATCAAGGGAGTTATAGTTTTTGTGTCATGGGAAATAAGGAGTACTTCAGCAATATTGGGTAATCAACTTGACATTGCTTTATGATAAAAATACAGGCTGGTCATAAAAATGACCATGATTTTGTTAGTTAGATCCCTTGATAAGTAAATGGAACCAACAATGAGCTGTAGTGTATAAGGAAGAACCATGAATTTTCTTTTCTGCAGTTAGTCAGGGCTGATAACTTACGTAGTGCCTTGCCCTTATTCACTCCTTATTGTTTAGGCCTCTCTTCCAGGGATATGGCAAAGCTATGAACAGAATGAAAAATAAATGCTTAACTTGGTAGGGTACATGTTCTGATATAGCAATATTTACATTAATGATGCTCGTTACAGCTAAATAGACCTTATTTTGTTTGAGCGCACTTTCATTCCATTAAATAAAAGCAATCCCCTATAAGTTGTACTGGATTATGTTGTAGTGTAACCGTTTCATCAATAACCAAAACATAACATAACAAGGCAATGTGTGGTACACAGTGGCTGGAGTCGCCCTGTTTAATACCACTCACTCTCATTAGCAATGGATTCAGTTCGTAGGCATGCTGATGGCCTGCGCCCATGTGATGGTTTCGGACAGCTATTCTTTTTTTCCTATGTCAACTTCAATTAAACGAATGGCCCCTTGTACTCGGCCGACCTTTAGTGGCCATGGAGTGCAAAGAATATCCGAACCCGTGACTGATTCCATATCTGAGAGTGTAGACTCGAGATGTGGTAATACATAATGTAGACTGGCTCTACACAGACCTGGAATAACCTGTTACCTCAAAAAATACTCTGTCCTTAGCATTAAGTAATGTCAGATATCTTTGTTCCAATTTTCTTTTGTGAAAGTTCTCCTTCATTCTGAATCATCTTATATTTTTTTACTTTATAAGGCAAGGTTTAGTGACAATGTTAGTAATAGGAATCTTCATTTTAAAGGCTATGTACCGTTGTTTCGACTATACCCTACAACTCATCTTCATGCTCTTGCTATCTATGCTTGACAGGGTCTTCCAGCTGTTAAAGTAAAAGAACTGGAATATAAAGTTAAGCCTTTACTGTGTCTTCATGCTGTCTCCTGCAGGCCACTTGTTTCCTTTTCTATCGACCTGCCTCTTTTGATTCTTCCTCAATTATTGAAACAGTATCAGACTCCATTGATAAGGCCTTGGACAAGCAACATAACGGTTTAGGAGGCAGAAATTGAATTTAGGTAAAGAATTCTTCACATAGTCAGGACTGGTAGTATTTTAATTATTTTATTTCATTCATTATCAGCCTGAATTTTTAATTAAATTATTTTTCTAGAATTAGTGTTTATTGTTTTTTCCCTTTCGTATGTTTCCCTTCGTGTCGAGACAATATTAATCAGAGAGATGTATTGATCTGGTTTTTTTCTTGTTATTTTTTTCATCACTGAGGATGATGAAGCCATTAATGTAGCTGTGTCTTTAAGAAAGTGTGACAGTCGTCCGAAATTCCATTTGCAGAGCACCTGCTATTAATTTTTACACTAAATTCATATTATTATCCAGCAAGCATTTACTCTGCAAGGCTATGATTTGAAGTCCAATGTCTACTTCCATACTAACCATTGTGAATATTATTGACTATATTGCTTCATTTGGATAATTGTTACCTTTTTAAATTAGTATTTTCAAAATGTTAAAACATATTATAATGAAAATATTGATTTCAGGTTTCATTGTATGTCTATTTTGCGTGTAAAGACCTGTTTTATTTTAGGGTTTTATCACATCTACTTTACCTGATACATCTGGTTTTTGCCTCGAGTACCCGGTCACCTACTATTTTTTGCCATAATCCAAGCCATAGAATAACACTTAAGTAGCTCTTACCAGGGACTATTTTTTATTATTTTAGTGTCGTGCGGAAAAATCGATAACAAAAGTGGTTATATTTATCGCTATGTTTAAACTATAACCCTCAATTATATCATGAATCATAAAGGCATAAACACTCTTTGAAATAAACAAAAAGTGACAAAATCATATTTAACCAATTTTTTAATATATCACTATTCATTTTAGTGCCGTACGGAATCGATAGGAAATGCAGTTCTGATTATTCAGTCTTTCGAATAAGATATTATCGAAATGAGATGTTGTTTGCTAGTAGTTTTGCATTTTCTAACAACTTAAGATCAATCCGATTCTTATAAAAAAAATTCAAATTCGGTACCAAATTCAAATGTTTTCTTTTTTTGCCCTATGTCATGCCATCTTTTAGTGTCGTATGGAACTTTTGCGACAAAAAAATATAGAAAATATAGAAAACGAATTCAGTTATCGCAAACATCGGTTAATAGAAGTTGCAACAGCCTTGTTTACTGACAAAATCAAAAAGAAAATTAGCAGGGAAAAGCTTGTAGGTTCTGTTTTCATTGAGATAAGAAAGACAACTTGATATGCTGAACAATGCAAAAGCAGTATCAAAGATCCAGTCTTATAGAGTTCGAAACAAAGAACTTGACTAGTTCGAAGGCTACCTCTTTGATCGGATGCATTAAGTACAAATGGGCATTGCTCTATTAAATGCTAGTAAGGTTCTTTGAGGAGTACCACAATGGTCGATTATAGGCCCTCTTTTGTTCGTTTTGTTCTGCACTAAATTTCCTTTATGTCTGAAACACTCCATCTGATCTTCTATGCTTAAGATATAATGATTTTTGTTCTTGGCAAAGATACAATGGCCGTAAAATTCCCACTACTAGCAGACATGAAACGTATATACAAATGGTGTGCCGATAAAGAATTGATTTCAAACCGGCAAAAAGGAAAAACAGAATCAATGCTATTTGGTTCCTAGAAAAATCATAACAGCAACCATCCGTCATGAATATCAGTTTTGGAAATAAAAACATCAGTTTTACAACAAAATATAAATATCTCGGTTTTATAATCGAACTAAATCTAAATACGAAATCAGACTTTAAAAACAATTACAAGAAGGCAACCAGTAGATTGAGACGTAATCGCCAATTACGAACACACGTGACGTCATACACCTGCGGCACCCACAACAAATCGATAATCATAAATCTGTTTTGGCAATATGGTCTCATTATCTTATGTACACCCAGACAAAACACAATACAGCCTTATTTTAAAGAAATTAAATCAACGCACTTTGTTTGTCGTTTTCCAACATACAATGCATCAGGGTACATCATTATAATATTAGATTGGTCATACAATGGATTATTACTTGTAGCAAGAACGAAAGATATTTGGTGAGATTTTTATCTTCCTTTTCCCTAACTGTGATTTACGATCTCGCAGCCGTTGTTTGTACTTTTAAGGTAGATAATACAGAGTTTTCAACCTATTACTGATGTGACTTCATACATTAACAATGTCATTACCTGCACACAACATTATGGCGTGTTAGAGATTTGTGGTGGAATACACATTCAGGCAAAACAGAACGTCACTAATATAGCTTTGCATTTTTTCTTTGTTACTTGATCATAAGTTTTCTTTCTTCGTAGAGGAACCAAAGCATTTGTTTTCTCTGTCTGAAAGAGATTTTTGTATCAAACATCAAGTTATTGGATTTTCAAATGATTATTATTGATTCTATTTAGTTTTGTACTTGGAGAACACTCTTAAGGTGGTCTAATTGATCACTGTGAGTAATCGCAGCCATTTTTGCATACAATTCCTTTTTTGTATCATGTCATTATATATATATATATATATATATATATATATATATATATATATATATTAATTCCCTGAAATAACTGATATGGTCATTGACTGATGATCCACGATTTCAATTCACCATCTGCCCAACTATTTCATATTTTCACTATTTTTTCTACATTTCTGTACACTCTAATTCCCTATTCTTCATTTCATTTTTGTTATTGTCGTTGTTTTGTCTATAACCTGTTTATGTCAGTCCCTCGTTGTTTTTCTTTACTTTTGCCATTTACCATGTACAGCTGAGCTTAGCTTAGCACTCATGCTACATATATATATATATATGTATANTATATATATATATATATATATATATATATTAATTCCCTGAAATAACTGATATGGTCATTGACTGATGATCCACGATTTCAATTCACCATCTGCCCAACTATTTCATATTTTCACTATTTTTTCTACATTTCTGTACACTCTAATTCCCTATTCTTCATTTCATTTTTGTTATTGTCGTTGTTTTGTCTATAACCTGTTTATGTCAGTCCCTCGTTGTTTTTCTTTACTTTTGCCATTTACCATGTACAGCTGAGCTTAGCTTAGCACTCATGCTACATATATATATATATATGTATATTACCGGGTTTTGTTACCCTTGATTTTAGCTATCCCGTAACCAAAGGTGAGGGTCGTTTGACTATCACTACAAACTTTTTAAAAAGCGCTCGCTACTTCCTGTTCTCTATGCAGCCCGCTACGAATCTGCAAAGCCTGGACGCATCTACTACAAGTTATTCCCTTGCATCATTTTCTTTGATTTCCATTCTTTCTTCCCCAGTATCTGTTAACCGGAATACATAAAAGAGGAGTCATACATACAATATATTTTTTGTTTGTTTCAGTTTGCACGAAGAAGTTCTTGCACAGCGAGCACTTGACAGGAGGCTGACAGAGGAACTTACGCGCTTTAAATCATCCATATCAGTACTTACAAAGTAAGTGTGTCTAGTGAACCTATTTGCTTATGGAATATGAAAAATATCATTGTTGTTGTGGTGCTTACAAAGCGAGGAACATGAGGACTGGAACTTAAGGATATGGAGCACTTAAGTCCAAGCAACACAATTGTTCAACTGTAATTGTTGCTGAAAATTGCTTACCCGAAACAGAAATTTTTAACTGAAAAAGGTTCGAAAATATCATTATTTGGGATTCTTGTTTTTGATTTGTTTATTAGTGCTGGCAGGGGTGGGAGTTAGATCTGCCGACCAGGAATTGAACCAGGAATTTCAACTAATGCATTGTCCCGTTTACTTTGTTTGAAACAATGAAATGAATTAATCATTTTGAATGAAAAGTAAAATGAAACAGCTGCATAGAGATTGGAAATTTGCTTGTCACTTTTTCTCAAATAAACATCAGTATTGTATCATTACTATTATCACAATGACCATAATAATCACCACCATCTTCATCACAACAATCATTATCATGATGATTATTACCACCGTCATTATTATTACCATCTCTTTATCATCTCATTTTACTTTTCGTTTTGTTATTTTTGCAAACAAAGCGAAAATTTGACAGGAGCCACTGCGTAAATAATTGTTTAACTTCAGCGTCTCCAGGCTGTAGTCAGGATGTCATATCACTCAAAAGTAAGCTTGCTGAACTTCACAAACACCTAGATCGTACCAACGAACTTTGAAATTTTTTTTAAACGTATCTTTGCTCCATCTTTTTGGTATTTCTGCACTCTCTGAGACTAATCTTGATGCTCATTTTTTTCTTATTCTTTAGCATTATCTCTGGTTTATTATGGTTGACGCGGGCTTTAGTTTAAATAGAAAAGTTCCACAATAAAAGCACTTTGNAACGGTTGTTCAGTGGAAAGATATGCAATCGAGAAATGTTTTGTGGTAAAACTGTTTGTTTGTTTTACTTTTTAAAAGACAGGGTTGACTATGTTGCATTACACGTTAGACCGTTCGTAATAAAGAGGCCTGGGTTTGCTGTTGTTTTCATGGTTTGGTCCCATGCTTCACTGGAAAAAACAATAGACTTATTCATCAGTAGCTATATTTTTTGGATCGTAACCTTTTGCGTTTTGTGTAGACTTGTTCATTTTTTTTACTTTTCGTTTTGTTATTTTTGCAAACAAAGCGAAAATTTGACAGGAGCCACTGCGTAAATAATTGTTTAACTTCAGCGTCTCCAGGCTGTAGTCAGGATGTCATATCACTCAAAAGTAAGCTTGCTGAACTTCACAAACACCTAGATCGTACCAACGAACTTTGAAATTTTTTTTAAACGTATCTTTGCTCCATCTTTTTGGTATTTCTGCACTCTCTGAGACTAATCTTGATGCTCATTTTTTTCTTATTCTTTAGCATTATCTCTGGTTTATTATGGTTGACGCGGGCTTTAGTTTAAATAGAAAAGTTCCACAATAAAAGCACTTTGTCATTTTCATGTAACGGAGTGTCTTTTGTCACGATATGATTGTAGTCCTTATCTTCGCACTCGAATCCAAATTTCTCCCATAAATATCAGTGAAGGACGGCTGCTACTTTGTCATGCCTCCAGCTTTTGTATTCTCTCTGTCCTAATTTTTGACATTCAGACATATTTATTTAACCCCAGTATTTTCGACAATTTTATTTTCCTCAAATTCATGAGTGATGAAATTTCGAGAGCTTTCGTCTGCATCCCAAAAATAAGGTCTTATTTTAAAAGGTCTTGAGAAAACAGGCAGTTACAGGAATGACCCTTTTTTATATGTTTATAAATAAATATTAAAAAATGATTGAAAATTACTGAAATAACTTGTCTCAGGCAAGTAATGATGAGATAATCAGACAAGTGGTCACGTCGGGTCATTTATTTATTTATGAAACTCTATGTATAGGTTTTTGGGGCGCTTTTAGCTTAAAGTTTGCCAAAAATTACTTTACACATACATACACACAAAGTTATAGATATACTATATATGTATGTGCAGACACGTGTTTCCTTCTCTGACAGCTCAGCAGTGTTGGGAATGTCCACACTGTAAATCGAGAGATTTCGTGACGACCAGAGTGCTCGAACCACTACAAGAGCACTAAGCGTTATACACACACATATATATATATATTTATATATATATATTTATTTATATATTTATATATATATATATATATTTATATATATAAATATATATTTATATACAGAGTGCTTAATATTTTAAGAAAGCTTGCAGTACCCCAATACATTTGCCTTTATGTACCTAAATATAGATAGATAGAAAAATACATGCATACATACATACATACATACATACAAACATACCTACATACATGCGTACATAAATACGTACATACATACGTATATACATACAGACAGACATACAAACATACATACGTACATGCAGACAGACATACATACATACATACATACCTTTTGACGAGAAGAACAGCTTGTGATCTGTAAATGGCTGATGATCGTTTAAATATGTAAAACGACAGTTCGAAATTTTCTTGTTCTTTCTTTCCTGGTAAATCAATAAATTTTTTATTGGAAAGAATATTTTTCCCCTGGCATCTTTTTCAGACGAAGGTATTCGTTCCTTTTCATTCATCCGACGACCAATTGCTGCTGAATGCAATCATCTTGTACAACTGGCGTGAGCACTGTTCACACAATCATTGCATGGTAACTATTTTTGTATCATTTATCGGACTCTGTCCACGCGGTACTAAGTTGCCATAAGATATTGAATATCTGTAAGAGCTTTATCATGTCATGAGTCGTAAGCTTTTTCTGAGCTATGTTTCGAGAGATACTTCTCCTATCGTCAGGCTACTGAAATGATTAGATACGGCTATTTTTTACTTTGGTAGTGCGGACGTGAGTGTAGACAGGGCTGGAGTTGTTTCGGGAAGTGGCGCCATACCTATGCTGTGTTTGTTGTGTTTGTTGTGTTTCTTTCTT
>RDPX01000276.1:150623-169318 GCA_003991215.1 Morbakka virulenta
GGTTTCGAGAACCTTTCTCAATGTTCTTGCAGTTCCCAACAGCACCGTTTTCTGTATCACTTCAGTCCTGATCTTGATCCCGATTTTTTCTATGTACTGCTCTGCTTCTTTTGTGACACATCCCAATGCACCAACTACAACTGGGATGACACTTACTTTTCGAAGGCGCCATAACCTTGCAATTTCTCTTTTCAGTTCTTGATACTTTTCAATTTTCTCTTGTTCCTTCTGTTTTATCCTTGTATCTCCTGGTACGGCTATGTCAATGATCAAGCACTCTTTTTCTGGTTTTAGCTCGACAACAATGTCTGGTCGCCTATGTTCAATTTCGTAATCTGTGTTTATGTTAAAGTCCCATATTATTATCATTATTATTATTATTATTATTGCTATTATTATTATTAATAATAATGATAATAATAATAAATGATATTCACACAGGTCGAAATCCGCCAGAAAATAAAATTCTGGTATCAATTAAAGGCCTTTTTGCATAAGCAAATGTAAATAAAAGTTATGTGAAGATTGCTATGTATTGTATAGAATTTCCGAATAAAAGGAGAAAGACGGAACTAAACATGTGTTCAGCACTAACCAGAAAAGCGACAACAAAACTTATCGCGATATAGTTTTATGTGTTTTTCAAAATAATAAGAGATTTTTGGTCTGTTCGTTCTTGAAGCAAATTAGATTCCTTATTTATTCAGCTTTTCATTTTTAATTAAATACCTTATTTTTTATTTCTTTTAGCTGAAACTGGCGCTGAAGGAATCCGAAAAAAATGCAAGGTAAAAGAAAAACCTGATACTTGGAAGGAATTGCTTTTTAGTTTACTGGAAACTTGGCATGTTATCACATGCTATCTAAGGCTAGATTTAAAAGAATGATGTTTAAAGAGTATCCTTAGAGAAACGTATCAATATTCTACATCTCTTTTGTAACCCGTTTTCCAGCGTGCTTGTATTCGGACCGTACATCTGTAAGAGATAATACCTTTTTCCTGGTGGAAACAATGAAATCGGAACTTTTCAGATACTTTTTAGTTCCGCTGAAGACTAATAGTAACCCGCTGATATATAAAAACCGCTGTCATTTTTGTTCGGTTCTCTTACAATTGCCCCCACCTACAATTACCCCCGAGAAGTTTACCCGCAGCCACTACTCCCACCCCGGAAAAGAAAATAATTTGAAGTTTGACAGTCACATAAACTCTATTTTGTCAAATTATGCAAAAACGTCAATGTATTGACTTTTTGTGGGCTCCAGCGTGTTGTATTGGATAATACATACGGTACCTTTGTTAAAAATTTTACTTTGCCACAATTCCTCAAGTTTTTTGTTGTACCTTAAAAGATAGGATTGTTTGTTCCATTGTCAGTTTAATTACCCTCCACTTCAAAAAAGAAAAAATTGATCACATAAACTGTAAGGAAACAGGCGAAAGTTTGTTCTCACTGCTTTTAATATTTGTATACCGCTGAGATAAATGTGAGTCAAGAGTAATAATTATCTCGGGGATAGATGTCGTGGTGAGTAAGTATCGCCAGCAGGGGAAATGTCGCCTAGCGTAAATGTTACCTAGGGTAATTGTCGGGTCACCTTACTGTTCACAACTTTCGTATCAACCCTTCCCATGAGCCAACATAAGAATACCAATGAAGAAAAATGGAGAGCAGATGGCATCTTGCAGTACTTAGATATCCAATTGCCTCGCAAAGAATTTCCTAGTCAACTGTTTTGTCGAAAAAAATATTTGTTCCGATTTGAGGAGCACGCCCCCAGATCGTGGGTGTGCCTATAGATATGATAAGGTGGGGTTTGATGGATTTTATACTATATTAGTTGACAAAGCTATTACATTTTTGGTGTTGTCGTGGCGTGGACATAACGGTTTCTATGTGAGATAAATGCAATAAAAGAAACAATCATTTTTAATGCTTTTTTTTTAACATATGATCTTGGCGAAGTGCGCCTTTATTCTGGGTAATGAGACGCTTTAAAAAGATAGGAAAGCATCTGACTGGCTGGCAAATTGATTTAGGTAAAGATTTGGTGCAAGAGAGTGCAAAGAATGCATAGAATAATTGTAGGCAAATGGTATAAAGAAGTACAATATATAGTATATAAAGTGTGAAAATAGTATGGAAAGAGAGGATTTGGAATTACAAGAAAAGTCAGGTGAAAAATATGATCTTCATTTTCAGGAAACAAATGTTGCTGCGTTGGAAGGGAAAATATTCATTTTTGCGGACACCTGGATGCTTGATTTGAATACCATGACCAACGATAGGGGGTGTGGAAAGAGAATAGACTCTCTGGTAAAAGCTATGTCTTCAAAATAATCCGTTTAAGAAAGTAGCTCTTGTAACTTTAATGGTTAAGCATGTGACTTTTGAAGCCATGATCACTGGTTCGGATTCAGTATGATCCAAATATTTTTCACTTGACTTTTTCAAAAATATAAACATGATTTGCCTTGGTTGGGTAGTAAATCGATTGAATGTTGGCGTTAACTCTTGAATAAATGAATCTTTATAATGTTTATTGGTTTTGAATGTTTTCCAAGCGTCACTAAAGGTAATATAAATCTCTTTATTTTGTAAGATTGGATTTTATCATAGCTGTTTAAGTTTTTGTTAGGAAAAAGGGCCATCTGTTACTTTTGTTTCTCTTGTATGTTTACATCATTGATGGAATAACTTTGGTTCACTCTTTTAGCTTGTTGTCAGAATATCACGAGCTGTATGAGTTACAGAGGAAACGCCTTGAACATCAGATTAGTAAGTGATGTTAAACAAGAAAGACATTTTACTTCGTTAATTGTAGTAGCAGCTCGATTTTTCACTGGCTAGAGGGGTTTTTTTCTGCATTCAGGTATCTGACATTTGATCAAGTCTAAGGACTCAAAACTTGATGTCTACTTTCACTCCTAGTAATGATATACTTTCGAACGAAGAAGAAAAAGGAGAGCTGAAGAATAACATTTTGAAACAAGTGAATAAATTAAATCTTCGAAAAATGGAGCTGCAAATAATTCATGTCAGCATAATATTTCAGACAAAAGACCAAATAGACTTAAGAGCGTTTGGAATTTTGTTTGATTTAATTTTATCTTTGTCCCATTGAACGAAATTTTTCTATTTGTATATTTTTAGTTTGTTTGGTGTTTTAATTTGTTTAGTTTGCTTAGTTTTTTAGTTTATGTAAATTTTTTAGTTTTTCAATTTTAATTTGTTTAGCTTTTTAGTTTTAGTTTTTTAGTTTGTTCGTTTTTTAGTTTGTTTTTTAGTTTGTTTGTCATTTAGTTTGTTTGTTTGTTTTTAAGTTTTTATTTGTTTTTTTTAGTTTGTTTGTTTGTTTTTTAGTTTGTTTGTTTGTTTGTTTTTAGGGGTTTTTTAGTTTTTTAGTTTGTTTAGTTTTTAGTTAGTTTGTTTTTTAGTTTGTTTGTTTTTTAGTTGTTTGTTTTTTAGTTTATTTATTTTTTAGTTAGTTTGTTTGTTTTCTACTTTGTTTGTTTTTTAAGTTTGTTTAATTTTTAGTGGACCATTTTATGTCGCCTGCAGTGACTGTTTTCCCGTAGGACTTGACATAAAATATTCTCGACAAATTTCAGTACACTAGATCGATGTTTGGTGCCCATCCTCCAAGTGTTGCAATAAAAGTTGGCAAACAATCTCCACAACTACATTGTCACCGCACCAAACTTAGTTTGACATTAACTTGGGCGAAATGCTTTGATAATAATAAAACAACCTTGACGGTAACATGAACCTCTTCGAGTATCGACAGACTGTCACATCTGGCTGCTAGGAAATGGAGCAGCATGACTTTGAACTTCGAGACGATGTGCTTGTATAGATAGGAATTGTTTCCAAGAAACAAACTGGCTATAGTTTTTTCTGCAAACAAGAGCTTCTTTTTCACTTTTAACTACTTTACTCCCGTTGGCTGTAGAGCTGCTTTTTTTTGTCTACTTTCCCAAGCAATTCGTTTACCCCTCCCCACTCCTTCCCAACACCAAATGCTTAAGTGTTCTATGCCTTTACGCCTAGGTTGACAATCATAAAAATAACAAATGATAAATTCTTCTGTTGTCATTTCATCACCGTATAGTTTTTAGTTTTGCGCAAGGGGGCCCAACAAACTATGAAATCATGTGTGGGAAGTCAGTTACCTTCAAACATAACATACTNTGACATTAACTTGGGCGAAATGCTTTGATAATAATAAAACAACCTTGACGGTAACATGAACCTCTTCGAGTATCGACAGACTGTCACATCTGGCTGCTAGGAAATGGAGCAGCATGACTTTGAACTTCGAGACGATGTGCTTGTATAGATAGGAATTGTTTCCAAGAAACAAACTGGCTATAGTTTTTTCTGCAAACAAGAGCTTCTTTTTCACTTTTAACTACTTTACTCCCGTTGGCTGTAGAGCTGCTTTTTTTTGTCTACTTTCCCAAGCAATTCGTTTTCAGTTACCTTCAAACATAACATACTATTTTTTTTGTTTTTTTTATACTATATGAAACTTTAATACTAAGGAATGAAGTACAGAATCTCTGTTGCTTTAAAATAACTATCATTATTTCTCCGCAATTTGCCATACATAAAAATCTCAAATTTGATCAGAATTGTATTTAACATATCCTGTTTTAAGCAGCTTTTATCTTGAGATTTTGGGATGAAGCAGAATTTTTCACATGGATTACAGATAAAATATTTTGTTATCGATAACTTAATATAAAATATTAACGTCTGTACTTCAGTTGTATTAAGTATCACTGAATCACTGATTTTCTCACTATTCTATCAAAGGTCTACAGTACCCTGTGTCAAGACTATTTCCAACCACTTTTATAAACCTCTTTGACGGTGTATTAAAAAAAAGCGCTAATCTTGAGTTATCTGTCCGTTGTTTTCATTTCAAAGACAAAGTCAATCAAAAATAGCAGCATGTAGTGAATATTTTGCTTTGGTCCAATATTTATGGCTTTGTTATCAGTAAATCTTACTTTGGGTGCCACAATTTTACTTTTGATCTTAAGCAGCCTAATTGCTTACGACTGGAATTTTTATTAATCCACCCATTGAATATGATCTAATCAGCTTTGTAGAATATTGGATGCTAAGATAGCAGATGCGTTTTTATCATTTCCTAACATATTGGTCTTATCTACATAGATGTTTTCATTTGAGTAAAAGCACTGCTAAAATGCCAAGAAATGATAATGGGGGCGGGGGGGGGGCATTAGGCCTTGAATACCTCAATCTTCATGCAATGGACGAAAAAACGTAATGCTTCAGCTGAAACTGTGTGCTACTCTACACTGATATCGTCTTTACCCGGAAGACCAAAGTTACTCAAACACCGTGTATACACGGAAGGTAACAGTACCCTGTCAGCAAGAAGTTTAGTACTCTTCCTTCATCCAGCCTGATTGAGAAAGTATTTGGATTACCTAATAAAAACAGTTAAATTATTACACATTAAATGTTTTATTTAGCGTCATAAGTACTACAAAGCCAGTCAAAGTGAAAAATTTTAGGGTTAGAAATAACTTATGGAGCTCATTTTTGCCCTTGAAACAAGATATGATATTTGAAAATGTTATATCTGACATACTTCTGCTTGTCTGATGTTATGTTTTATCTTACATGCACGTCTCTATAGCCTCACTTTGATCTCAGGTATAACATGGCGCATTCGACAGTATAAAGAGTAGAATCCAGGCAAGAAAAGTAACTGATCGTATCGAAGAGAATCAGAGAAATCGAAGCAGGAGTCAAGAATAATATAGTTAAGTATCGATAGTGATCTGAAAATAGTTTTAAGCGTGGCCGAAGCTCAAAGTTTGTGGACACCACCAATTTTTGACCTATCTCTTGATAGGTATGCCTCGTGGAAAGTATGGAAATCATACTGAAATGTTTACGCTGTAGGGACTAGCCTGGGAAAATAGGAGACCGATTGTCAATGCCCTGTGTGTAGGGACTGGCCTGGAAAAATAGGAGACCGATTGTCAATGCCCTGTGTTCCGACACGCTTTTTCTGAGGACAATGGAAAATTATACAAACCTCTCTCCGTGTCATACGGGAAAAGGAAAACCCCCAAGTGCAATTCTAGCTGATATGGAGACTTTTACAAAAGGCAATATCAATGACACGTTGGCGAGATGCATTTGTAATTCCTGCAACCAGGACGAGGGTAAAAAATTTGATAGATTTATTACAGATTTTAAGAATTGCAATTTTTACAGTACGTGTCACAATGGGCTTTTTCGGAACAGAATATTTGATGAAGTAAATAACACCAAACTTAAAAAACTTTTACCAGGATCAAAAATGGACTTACATAAAGCTGATGGTTTAGGTAAGGACCGTTAGAAAGGACACTGAACGAACTGAGGAAATTGATTTTCTCTGTCAAAATTATGCTAGCAACAGAAACTTTGCTGGGACAAACGAAACCACACCACCAACTCATGAAATGAACTGTAAATGCTGCTAAATGAGTCCCCAAAAGAGAAGAAGTTTTTGCCAGCATGGGGAAGAAAATGCCTTTCATGCAACCACCTGAACCACTTTAAGGACAGTAAAATTTGCAAGCGCTAAAATAGGGAGGACTTAGGTGTGCTTTTGCTAGTAGTTATTGGCAAAAACTTGGCTACGACTGAACCACCATCACTGGAAATTGATTAACCTACCTGCCAAGATAGCATACGTTTTGAAATTAACACAGAAAAACATGTGACTGTCATCAGTGAAAAGGACTCAGCCAAGTCAGGAATGACCTATCTCGATCTACGGCCAACACGAAAAAGGTTGCATGAACCCTCGGGAACGGAATTTAAATGCATCGGCCACATCATCATCAAATTAGAATGGTACAAGAATACTACAGATCAAATAGATTATCAAACTAGGCACATTCGTATATGATGAGATCGCTTCGAAGGACACACCACAGGAGAAGTGATGAAAAATTGAGCAATACCCAGTATTTATCAGCTTAGGTAGAGTGTAAAGTCAAAGGTGATCCCATAACTATCCAGTTGAATGACAACACTACAGCATGCCAGCTAACAACACCACGGCGCTTTCCAACTCTGCCTTATGATGTAGTCTAAGAGGAGATTAAGCGTATGGAGAAATTGAGGGTCATTCTGAAAGTCAATGAGTCGACCGATTGGTTCCATCCAATACTTGTCATTTCTAAGCCAAATAGCATCATATCATTGTGTATAGACTTAACTAAATTTAACATAGGGATAAAGTATAAATTACACCATATGAGATCTGTTGATGAAACACTGGCAAAAATTGGAGATAAGGTGGTTTACGTGAGCAAAGTGGATGCTAACTTTGTGAAATGGCAAGTAACGTTAGACGAAGATAGTCAGTTACTCACAATTTTTAAAAGGCCTTTTGCAGATACTGCTGCCCCAGAGGACCATTTGGTATGTTACCTATGCAAAAGACGTTTGTTATAAAGATGGAATTTGTTATTGAAAATCTAATTCAGTCAAGTCAAGTTGCTGAATGCTGGGGAATGCGAGAAAATGAGTGTGTGCGTACAGGGACTACCACAATTTACTATACAGACAGATCAGAAGTCACTTCTGCCGATAATCAATACCAGGTAACCCATTGATTTATCACCTAGAATCCAAAACATGAGGTTGAAACATGATATCGCTTAACACGTTCGCGGTCTACATTTGACAGATGCCGTTGACTTTTCCAGAGCTACCACTGACCCACCCTTCCAAAAGGATCCACTAACTGATGCTGAAATCACCTGCCATGTTTCGTTAATCATATCGTGAATGCCCGTGACCAACCGCAAATCAGTGGGGGAAAAGTTTACAGTAAACCTGACGAAGCCTTACAAGCAGTTATACACACTACAGGATGGATGACCAACATCGAGAAACAAATGCAAAGAACAAGTCAAATCGTATTGGGAGAGTCGATTTGAGCTTACTGTTGTTGACAACCTTGTTTTAAAAGGCAACTGCGTTGTAATTTCCAGAAAAATGCAACCAGAAATACTCAGGAAAATTCTCCCGAAAGTGGTCATGAAGGGGTATCGTAGTCAACAAAATTGCACCAAGATCATACACCGTGAAACTCGACAGTAAAAATACGATTTGACGAAATGGGAAGGACGTTCTCAAGGTCTGTGATCTAATGGGACAAATTTACCCCCAGAAAATCCAAACCTAGCTGTTGCAAATTATGCTGAAACCACAGGCTGCTTGGAACAATAATTTGATGAAAGCACAATAACCTTTGAGCAGGAGTATGACACATTAGCAATGATTCCCTGGAGAAAAAGAAACAGCAATATGTGACGCATAGTGGGTGCATAATGAAAAAGAAAATGGCAACAGACTATGATGATTTGACATAATTTTGTAGACACCTGCATGAAGGATGACCCCGTTGATATCCTAAGTTAATATTTCAGAGAAGTGACTTATTTTAGAACAGTGTTTAAGGACCATTATTTACAGTTAGGACCATTATTTACAGTATACAGGATTTTCTTTTAGGTTAGGCTATCCTTTGCAGCGCCTATTACATCCGAATAGTTAAAATCATTCTTTTCCATGATATTTTTTACCCATGATGTTCTTGGTCTTCCTTTTCTCTCTTTCTATCAATCTTGCCCTCTATCAGAGCTCAATGTATGCTGTTTCCTCTAATCAGATAGTCAAAGTATTGCAATATTCATTTTTGTGTGTACTCTATTAGTTGCCGGTTGGTATTAGCGCTTTTCAGCATTTTGTCGTTGGAAATTTTGTTTGTCTATGACATATTTGGCACCCTACCATATTTTCACATTTTTAAAGCCTGTACACTTTTGTACATGGCGGATGTTACTACCCGTGTTGCAGCAACAAAGACACCAAACGCCCAGAAGTACAGTTAAATGTTTCAGTGGTGAGTAAGAAACCAAGAGGAACTCCTAGACTCCCGTGCATTGGGATCTTCTAGGAATTAGAGTAACTTTGCTATAATGAGCTAGTTATCTTATCATTTCATTTAAAAAAACATGCTTAAGAGACCTGCTCCATCCTACACAGAATACCAACCCAGATTTGATCACACTAAAAAGAGCACTTTTCGCCTATAATACTGTCCGTATTATAATTTAAAGACCAAATATTTATTACCTGGATTAATACAAATTTAGTGTAATATTCAGAGTTGAATTGAAAATTTAGAATTAAGTGTGGTAATTTGAATTGAGTATGGTATTTTTGTGGAGAGTAATATCTTGGTTCTCGCAGTTCTATTTCCAAATGCATGTAAAAACTTAAGGAGTTGTCAATTTTAACGGAGAAACAAATAGACCACATGGACGTGATGATCAGAACGCGGACCTCATGGACAGTTATCTGTTCATTCAACAACTCTTGCACTAAACTGTAATTAACTATTTACCTAGCATTAAAATAATATTTGGGATTTATTAGGATTTTTTTAGGATTAAGTTTAGTATATAGCATTTGGTATGTAATGTAATATTTAGAGTGGAATTTAATGTTCACAGGGGCGTAATCTATTAATCAGATGCCATTTTGGAGTGTTTGTTATTATTGTTGACGATTTGTGGTAGTTACTTTAATCAATCGAAATTATATCCATAGCTTCATTGATCCATGAAAGAGATCTCTGGGCTGGTGGATCTTACTTACTAGCATTAAAAGTTGCAATGAAGCACAATCTCACAACATCAAAACGACTTCATTTACATGAAAAGGCATGGCACAAATTAGGGAGCTACTTTTCAATGTTACTGAACAATCAGGACAGTGTGCAAGTAAGTCAGTAGTGTTGTCTGGTTTATAAACTGTTCAAACATTAGGTAAACATATTAAAATGTCCTAAATAATATTGATACTCTTTTTCTACCCTTCTTTGCAGTATATACTTACAATGTGTATGTTTTGTTTTTATTGAACGGAAAGTTGATGAATTTAGTTGCCATTTTGTAATTCTCTATATAAAAATTGAAGAAGGCAGAATCGCGCTAAACATTATATATATATGTCATGCGTCGCTGGGATTGGCACGGTCGTCGGCGGTGCACTTTGGAGCGAGGCTACAGGACATGAGGTGTGCCATGGTTTGCTCACTGCTGCAGTCACAGGTACTTGTGGGGCTCATGTTCCACGCTTTTAGAGAGGCCTTGCATCGGCCTTGCTTAACTCGAAGTCTGTTGAGGGTCTTCCATATTGGCCACAGTAGCTCATTTCTGCTGGCGAGTTGTTGAGTTGGGACTATGCCTCTGCTTGTCCATGAGTCTGCCATGCTGTGTCCCTTCCAGCTGGTCATCCATTTCTCCTCAATGGCTTGGTCGGTGGAGGTGGTGAGGGGCTGGATGGAGTCCATGAAACTGCTCCGGGAGGACAGTCTCTTCTGGGTGGTGGAATGCTGATGAAGTGGATGTCTATTGTCATCTTCCTGCTTCCGGCGCTGATCGAGACTGTGAACCTCTCGTCGGATTCTGGGAGGAGCAAGACCAGCTAGGGCATAGACACAGGCTACAGGTGTTGGCTTTAGACACCCCGTTACAATACGGCAGGTGTCATTTAGAATCGGGTCGATTTTGTGGGCGTGGCTAGATCTGCACCACACTGAGCTGGCATATTCAGCGGCTGAGAAGCATAGACCAAGGGCAGTCGTGCGCAGTGTTGCGGGAGCTGCGCCCCACTTGCTATTTACAAGTTTACGAAGGATGTTATTCCTTGTTGACACTTTGCCTCGGAGCTTGGTGATGTGCTCCTTGTATGATAGGGTGCGGTCAAGAGTAACCCCCAGATACACTGGGTTGGGATCATTTTGGACTCGTTGGCCTTCCCATGTCACATCTAGTTGTCGACGTGCTTCTCTGTTTTTCAGGTGGAAACTACAGAGTTGGGTTTTGGTGGGGTTGGCTTTTAGGTGATTTTCATTGTAGTATATGGACATCCCTGCTAGTGCATCTTGTATGGTTCGCTCCACATCAGAGAAGTTACTTTTCTGTGTGGTAATGCACAGATCATCTGCGTAGATGAACCTGTTGCAGGCCTCAAAGATTGGTTGGTCATTTGTGTATATATTGAACAGAGTTGGTGCTAGCACACTTCCCTGAGGGAGTCCGTTTCTCTGATTAAACCATCGGCTGCGCTTGTCATTCAGTACGACATAGAACCTACGGTTAGATAGCAAAGAGCGGATCATGTTGCAGAATTTTGTGTCGTGAGTGAAATGGTACAGCTTGTTAATCATAAGCCGGTGTTGGACAGTGTCGTAGGCGGCACTCAGATCGACAAAAGCTGCTCCAGTTATGAGCTTCGTTTGGAAGCCGTCTTCGATTTGTTGGGTGAGCTTCAACAACTGACTTTCGCAGGATTTCCCTTGCCTGAAGCCAGCTTGGTCGGGGGTTAGTTGGAGCTCTACTATTGGGCAGACTCGGGTGAGTAGTAGTCTCTCAAAGAGCTTGTAGCTGATGCATAGCAGTGAAATGGGTCGGTAGCTCTTCGGTTCATCAGGGTTTTTGCCAGGTTTCAGTATGGCAACTACTTTTGCCTTTCTCCATATGGCTGGGATTTGCTGTGTGGTGAGGCATGCATTGAACATCTCTAGGATCCAGGTGGTTGCTTTAGGTCCCGTGTTCTTGAGAAATTCAGTCAGGATGTCATCAGGGCCGGCTGCTTTTCCTGATTTGAGTTGTTTGGTGCCTTGGTGGAGTTCTTCAGCAGAGAAAGGGCGACTTAGTTAAGACATCTTCTGGTCTTGGGATGGCAGTCTGATGGAGGAGAGAACTCCAGTGTGTCTTCTCCTTTCTTTGCTCCGTCCATTTGCTACCAGTTGACTTGCCACCTGATTGGGTGTGACATTGCATTGTTTGGGAGGATCGGTCTTGTTTTCTCCTAGCCTTTTGATCGTGCTCCAGGCCTTTTTACTGTTTATTTTCATGTCTGTGTTCTCAATCATGTTTTGCCAGGCCGCCCTGCCCTCCATTCCAACCATATCAAGAAGTTGCTCCCCAATCTGAAGAGTTTGGTCATTGAACGGGTCAGAACTAAACATTACCTCATATTCTCGGAGCA
Organism: Morbakka virulenta; assembly: GCA_003991215.1. Taxonomy (NCBI): domain Eukaryota; kingdom Metazoa; phylum Cnidaria; class Cubozoa; order Carybdeida; family Carukiidae; genus Morbakka; species Morbakka virulenta. Next base: position 162,734 of record RDPX01000276.1, read on the forward strand.
GACGTTTTGAGCCATCTTGTGCTATGGGCGTTGAAATCATCAATGATGATTCTGTGTTTTCTCAGACTGCTTGACGGTGGTTCAGTCCAGACAAATCTACACCCAGGAGGTATGTAGATAGAGGTAATTTGTATGTTGGGAAGGGACACCGTGATCAGTTCGATGTTGTATTGGTTTGTGGTGTGGACTGCATCAACACTGAGGTTGTCTCTAGTGAAAACGGCAGATCCATACTTTTCATGTCGTATCGCAGCAATCAGCTTCATTCTGGGTGGATCCAGTCTTCTGCTGGAGGTCTTCAGGTGTGTCTCCTGGAGGCACACAATGTTGTAATCTTGTGTTGTCTGGGATAGTAGTTTTGTCTTTATATCTATGTATCCTTCAATGTTGGAGGAGGCAACAGCCAGAGCCGGTTTTCACAAGAACCTGTGTTGATGACCTTGGTGTGGAGGCCTACTGAGGTTGGTGACCTCGGCGTTTCCCAGGATGCACCACGAGGAGACTTTCTGCGTGCATCCCTAAAATATTGCTGAAAGTACAAGATTCACATTGAACCTCATTGCTGAAGGATTTATCAAATCAACAAAGTTTTTCTAAGAATTTTTTTTTACTGGAGTTTCGATGTGAAGGTTCCTTTTAAATAAATAGAAATTATAGTAAGGAGAAAGCACAGTGTGCTTAGTGCACTGCATTGGGCATACCTTGCCCTCGTCATGTCCATTTTACATCCTTTTATATCAATGTTAATACCGTATTGAAACAGAATCCCTTATTTTATTATTAACTTTAAACCTGTTTTCTTGTCATCAGCTGTTAAAAGGAGAGATTCTTCTCCCCGGTGTATCTACCATGATTAAATACCATGATTTGTCATAAATGGTTTCATTTGTGAATTGTATTGATGTCTTCCAAAGCGATAATAGTTGTTTTGAGGATTGAAATTCCAACAATGAGGATGAGATTTGAACCCTTAATTTACCATCTTCTCTCAAACTTTACCTTAGTGTAATTGGACTTGATCTTATCTTTGTGAAAGCCGTATCTCATTCTTACTCCACCCTGTGTAATTTTAATAGTCTATACGGAAGTGTAACACACTTGATCTTAATTCGAATTGACTTTTGTTTTTGATTGGCATATAATTTGATTGTCTTACAGCTTCAGTCTTTAAACGGTTATTTACAAGAATGGCAAGACGTAACTTTAAAGTTTAACAAGAAGCTGTGCGATGCGGAAGGTGCTGCTTATTTGAAGGTATTTTGCTCAGTAAATAATCATCTAAGTGATTTTGCATTGACCCAACACACACACACACGCGCACACACACACGCGCGCACACACACACAAACAGATAAATATATAGATATATATATAGATATACAGATAGATAGATATACAGGTATTTATAGATATGATATATAGATAGATATACAGATACATACATACATACATACATACATACATATATTACATACATACATACATACATACATACATACATACATACATACATACATACATACATACATACATACATACATACATACATACATACATACATACATACATACATACATACATACATACATACATACATACATACATACATACATACATACATACATACATACATACATACATACATACATACATACATACATACATACATACATACATACATACATACATACATACATACATACATACATACATACATACATACATACATACATACATACATACATACATACATACATACATACATACATACATACATACATACATACATACATACATACATACATACATACATACATACATACATACATACATACATACATACATACATACATACATACATACATACATACATACATACATACATACATACATACATACATACATACATACATACATACATACATACATACATACATACATACATACATACATACATACATACATACATACATACATACATACATACATACATACATACATACATACATACATACATACATACATACATACATACATACATACATACATACATACATACATACATACATACATACATACATACATACATACATACATACATACATACATACATACATACATACATACATACATACATACATACATACATACATACATACATACATACATACATACATACATACATACATACATACATACATACATACATACATACATACATACATACATACATACATACATACATACATACATACATACATACATACATACATACATACATACATACATACATACATACATACATACATACATACATACATACATACATACATACATACATACATACATACATACATACATACATACATACATACATACATACATACATACATACATACATACATACATACATACATACATACATACATACATACATACATACATACATACATACATACATACATACATACATACATACATACATACATACATACATACATACATACATACATACATACATACATACATACATACATACATACATACATACATACATANGAAACGAGATCCCGAGTATGTGTTAAAAATAGACAATGTCGAGTACTGGTGGAACCTACCAGTCAAAACCATTACGAAAACACCACACAACAAACCTGACATGATCATATGGGACAAATCTACGAAAGTTTGCTCTATTGTTGAATTCAGCTGCCCAACTGACATCAATATCGGAAACAAGATCGACGAAAAGATGAACAACTACGCACCACTACTGAGAAACATGCAGATAATGTATCCCGACTATCGGTTTAAAATGCTACCAATCATCGTCGGGGCACTTGGATATGTCCCAACATGTCTGCCAAAAGTAATGGAAGAACTTGGTTTCGAGAAGAAAGAAACGGCGAAACATATAACTAAAATCCAAAATATAGTTACGAGTGGAACTGTTAAGATTTGCAAAACCTTCCTTAAGTTCTAAATAATATATTTTATGTAAGTTAAAGTAAGATGTAATCTAAAATGCATCATACTGTAGGCCAGCCAGTATTTACTCGTAATTCGCAAATCGTGGATTTGTAACTTGTAACTCTCAAAGTGTGGGAAGCCTTTGAGCCCAATGTAGTTTTAATCGGTAATCAGTTTTCTTCTAATATGATACTTTTTATGTAGGAATAGTCTTGTCTCAGTGTTTGGAACCGATTACTCTTTTGAATTGTATAAATGCTACAGTAAAATGAAATATATATATATATGAAGCTTACTTGCTTACTTAGTAGGAGTAAGCTTACTTGCCTACTCCTACCAATGAGCGAGGAAACACGTGTACTAAAAATTATCACCCAATAGCCTGTCTGAATATGCAGTACAAACTGTATACAATTTGGATAAATTATTTTCTAATCGATGACGTAAGCAGAAATAATGTGATCACGAAAGAACAGGTTGCTGATAAAAAGGCTGTATGGGGCACAACTAAACAACGTCTGCTGAATAAAAATCTTCTTAAGGAAGTAAAATCATTAAAAAAGAACCTACGCACTCTATGGCCAGACTATAAGAGAGTTTTGACACCATTCCACGTTCATGGGTACTTCGGGCATTGAACTTACAAAAGTGCCTGAGCACCATATAAATATTATCAAAAACCTTACTAAATCATGCAAAATAGTATCGATCAACCAATAGCTAAAACTGAACTCTGAACGTGATGAATTACTGAAATACGTTGATGAGTGTGAAAAAGAATCAATCGTTTGGCTTTCACAAGAACTACTTACAGGCTGCTAACGACACCCTGGAAAAACTGTTATAATAAAAGGTAAGCATTGCTTTAACAACAAAACAAGAAAAACGATACAAAAATAGGAGAATTCACGTTTACGTCGAAAGAACTGTTTCAAAGGATGAAAAAATTGATTCACAGATGAGCCATTCCAGAACGGAGAACAGAAGCATGACCTCACCCTTTGCTGGGTACCTTGAAACAATAATCGACCAAGAAATTCCCACCAATTATATTTTATTATACGTTTTCTCCGCCTGCGGCGGATTGCTCACCAACGTGACTTATTCTTCTCCAAGTTTCCCGGTTTCTCGTGGATTCATTTAATTCTTTATTGGTGAAACTAGACCATTTCCTTACATTGACCATCCAACGAGTTGGTGGGTGACCTCTTCTTTACATGCCCATATAACTTTAAAACTCTACTTTTGGCTGTAGATATCTGGGGCTTTAATTCTGTTGTTTGTCCTGGATCATCCATCTCATTTGACACAGTCCTCTTTATATTGTTTTAAAAGGTCTCAATTTTCTTACATAACAGTGAGGTCCAGTTGACACAATCAAGTCGATATAAAATAACTGGAAGAATGTAGGTAGCGTAAACTCTTTTCTTGATATGCATAGGGACTCATGTTGATGTCAAGAGTTTCCTGTTCCTTTCAAAAGCTGCCCAAATCAAGCCAATGCTGTGGGTAACAGCAGCAGTTCTATCATTTGTACATGAAAACTTGTGTCCAGGGTAAACAAATTCTGCATCCCTTTTAATACTTCTTCCATCTATGCTTGAATTGTTACTTTGTTAATTCTTTTCACTAGACGTAAACTTTGTCTTGCTGACGTGTACATACAATCCCACTTCTTCTGCATATTTGGTGAGGGCATCAAGATAGGCCTCCGATGAGCTGCTTATTGCAGCTATATCATCTGCATAACTCAGGTCTAACTTTTAATCTCATATATATAATTAATCATTTATTTAATCATTCAATTCAAATACTTATTCACTTAATCTCTTTTAAAAGAATTGTTAAGCGGTTTGTGAACGAATGGCCATTTCTTAGTATTTATTTATCCTTCTTCGTTTCACATTCATCCATATGCCCGATAGAATTTGTGGTGTGTCTGTGTGTGCGCGCGCGTCAATTTTCGTAATCTGGTACCAAATTGTTTCCTTCATTTACTTGCCAGGCCTGAGGAATCGACAGTTCATGTTCCTGATAAGGAGTTGATTCAACGCTTATGTGACAGTATTAAGTCATGGGAAGAAATAGTGAATTTGGAAGCAGAGAGATTTACAGGCGATTTCTTACTTTCCTGCGAGGATGACCTTTTGGCAATGAATCGTTTAGTCGATAAGTGGACTGATGTTGCCGTTCAGATTTTTAGTCGGCATCCACAGAAATCAGGAGCTATGTCACTTCAACACGAACGCATGCTCACTATGAATAGCCAAGTTGAGGTCTTGCATCGCCAATTCAAGCAACGCATGACGGGGGAAAATGGCGTTGCTAAAGGATTGATTCATTTGATCAATGTTTTTGGAACATGGTAAGTGGGAGATAGTTTTCATTTATTTCATGATGAGGAATATTTTACCTAAAAGCTTATGTTATGCAACAGATTCAGTTTTTCGGTTAAGTCTTTAATAGAATCTTATGCTTAAGGTATGCATTGTAATATTTTTTTGTGATGGATAGTGGTAATAATGACGACAGAGACGGTGGTATTGAAACTGCATTTGTTTTTAGCGTAAATCTTCAAATGAACTTTTGAAATTATATTGTTTACGTTAATAATATTATCTAAATTCTACTAAATTTGTGCTTCCTTAGTAGTGATTATAAATCAAGTATAAGAATGCTAAAAATGAGTACCTCTGGTATGAGCTCGTTTATTAAATGATTGTCTCTTCTTTCAATGGCAAAATTTAGTCAGTATCCATGACACCGACAGAAGAATCAATTGCAAAATGCTCATTTCATTATGATTAGCTTCCCGATATTTTTATCAAACTCTTTCCCTCGATCTTCTTTTTTTCTGATTTTTTGCAATCTATTCTATTTAATCGCAGTTTTATTGATTCTTTTGTTGTTGTTTTTTCTTTTTGTTTTGGTAGGATGATATTTGTTTACAATCGTTTCCTCTAGTTCTACTTATTGATATTTTTTCTATGTTGTTTTATTTTGGATTTTTGCATTTCGAGGGTTTCCTTCCTAATTTACGTATTTGGTTGCTTTTTTTTAATTCTTTTTTATTTTTGTTTTTATTTTTGTTTTTCAAGGATAAACAAATTAAGTAGTTTGGCCAAGGGTGGTGAATTAATGCTTGATCCGGAATGGGTGCGTCTTGCAGATTTTATTCAAAATGAATGGCCAAATGCAATTAATGCTTTGGTCGTCTTGGTTGCTCCAGAAGATGCAGAAGAAGATTTGAACATTTCCAAGATGACATTATTTTCTGCTGATCATGACATACAAAAAATGTCCACGCAACATCTGCGGCATATGGCTCAATTGTGGATGAAGGATACAACAGTATGGGTTGAGAATGAAGGTGGTAGCTTGATTGACAAGGTAAAAAAGATGTTTTAGCCGTACCTTTACTTTAGACACTGTTCAGGATGCACAAAATTATGCACACCCCATTATCGTCTTCTCCACTTTTCTTCTCTGCACCTACTCTTCTCCTCTTCTCTTTGTCTCTGTTGAGTCCTATTTGTTTCTCTCTCTCTCTCTCTCTCTCTCTCTCTCTCTCTCTCTCTCTCTCTCTCTCTCTATCCCTCTCTCTCTCTCTATCTA
>RDPX01000276.1:178207-192509 GCA_003991215.1 Morbakka virulenta
AAAGGTAAATGTTAAAGGGTAAAAGTTAAAGGTAAAAGTTAAAGGGTAAAAGTTAAAGGTAAATATTAAAGGTTAAATGTTAAAGGTAAATATTAAAGGTTAAATATTAAAAGTTAATTGTTAAAGGTTAAATGTTAAAGGTAAATATTAAAGGTTAAATGTTAAAGGTAAATATTAAAGGTTAAATGTTAAAGGTAAATATTAAAGGTTAAATATTAAAAGCTAATTGTTAAAGGTTAAACGTTAAAGGTAAAAGTTAAAGGTTAAATGTTAAAGGTTAAACGTTAAAGGTAAATGTTAAAGGTTAAATGTTAAAGGTTAATTGTTAAAGGTTAAATGTTAAAGGTAAATATTAAAGGTTAAATGTTATAGGTAAATGTTAAAGGTTAATTGTTAAAGGTTAAAGACGCTGTCTCTGTTTATGGAGCAAAGCATCTGAGGTTATGATCAACATTAGGTAGGATTAAAGCACAGATTCAATGAGATAGAGGATATCTGAGAGTGCAGCTGTTCCTTGTTTTGAGTGAAGTCGAAAATTTATGTAACTTTTGGTTGTCGATAATGATTGTGATGGCAATGGCTGTGGTTTCCATTGGAAAAATAAACATGACATGGAAGTCTTAAGTACTTGTAATTTTAGTTTTAAGTTTAGAATGCATTATCTGTGCAACAGTACTCACTATAATGCTCTGGGAAATAAATTGTATGGAACCACTAAAAGTAATGAATTTACTTTAGCTAGAAGTGAGTTCCGGAGTTTAGCATTTCGTTGAAAGAAGTTTAATTGTAGAAAAAACTCTAAGATGAAGGTGCTTTGAGTAACTAGTCAGTTGAGTTGGGATCAAGTTGGTCTGGAATGAAAGAAGGAAGTTGTCAGAGAACTCTCCGTGAGAAGAACGGTACATTAAGACTATGACTGGACAGATTTGCCAGACAGAGTATTGTTTGTGGCACACAAACATCTTTACCAGATAAAAAATAAATTGTTAAACAAGAAAGCTGCTGAATACACTCATACATGGTAAAAATAGGAAATCCGAAAAAATGGCTCTTTTAAAGGACGCAATAAATCATCCTAGAGTATTCTAAACAAGAAAGAATATGAAAATATCGTATAAGAGCATCCCGTGGTCTTTCCCCCCCCCCCTAAAAAAAATAACCACCAAAAAACAAACAACAACAAAACAACAAGAGCCATACACTACACACATAACCTGGTACGGTACATTGCTTACCAAAGAAATGTTATTTTCAAAGCCTGCAAAGCCACACGTTAGAAAGTGCATTAGTCAAGCTAGAACATCGAGAATATTATAAAGCTCTATCAGGACTAAAGAACATTATATTTCAATTATATCTCAGATATTTAAAAATTAGATTTAGATTGTCTTATCACATATTGCTCTTATTTGTGATTCCGTGCTGTGTTTTTCCATTGAAAAGAGAAAGATGACTGAAGCATTGCATCACACGATCTTCAATTGCTGCAAACAACCAGGCAAACACCAGACTTGATCTTGTATTATTTTTAGTTTAATGTCAAAACAGTGGAGAAATTGTCTCATTCAAACTTTTCCAATGCTAACATTCAAAATGGTGGAAATTCTTGATGAGAACACTGACGGATGGAGCACAAGGAATGTATTTTATTGGCGAGGAACACAGACTGCAAGCTCTTTCCATATACTCTTAGAACAATCTTGCTCTATTGGATAGAAAAGCAAATGACGTGAGGCAACATGTGAATGTCAGGTGGTTCTGTTTGCTTCTATTTAGAGGTATTAAAACTAATGTAAAAGCCGTTGGCCTCTGGTTTGCAAATAGTTCTCCCAGGAGTCTTTTCTGCACCCACCGATCCCCACGTAGTTTCATACATCCACATAGTAGCAACATAGTTCTACCATAGGTACATATCTAATCTAAATGATAAGAGTGTTTTGTCTGGGTTTGCAAACAGACCGAATGTAATGGATGGATCAACACTGCAAATACTTTGGTCAAGGAACTTACTGGAGAGTTTTTACCAGAAGAACCAGAAGAAAATTCAGCTTCAGCTACACCTTTACCTGTTGGACCAGGGACTCCTGTCGTGCCCCAAACACCCATAGGAAAATCCAAGGAGGTACGTTTTTTAAACGAGATATAATTGTATGTCTTGTTTTGTAGGGATTTTTAAGGGGAGGGCGGATTGTTACGCACAATTAAAACTCGTTCGGCAATCAGCAAAATTTTGATACTGAAACAACATTCCCTGTTTGATCATTTAAATAAACAAATAAATAAATGCCTAAGTAAATAAAATCCAATTGGTAGTATCAGTTGCCATCATCTAAAAAAGGTCTAATTTACCTTTTAATTTCCGTTAATATATTTTAATGGTGTTCTTTCCTAAATCCAATAGTAACCGTGAGATAAATTGTCAGATTACCAAGCAACAGGTTGCCAGTTTGAGCCTCTTTGCAACTATGAAATTAAGGGCCTAATTTGTTTTTCCGTTACGCGTGACAAGAAATCGGGGCTTTACATGTTTTCACATGTAGACCTGACAAAAGGCTGGAAGGAATATTTTTCAAAGCACAGAAGAATGGAAAAATTCTGGGCTATAATTATTTGAAAAAAAGGACCAAAATCTCCAAATATATTTCACCTCTGAATATTATAGGCGATAAAGAATATCATGTAACATTATTTTTTCCTTTTTAATGATTTGTAGCGATTTTGGAATACTTAAGAGAGCAGTTGGGATCATTCTAGTATTTCAAGGGCCTGGAATTAATGTTAATTGAGTTGATTTATTTGAAAAAGGGCGTTGCATAAAGTACTGGGATGTTATATTCTTGTTGGCCGCCTCTTATTGTCACCATTATGAGCTACTATCAGTATTGTTAAAGAGGACAACACGCAGCTTGCAGAAGCTTGGGTTAGCAAAATGTTTACTTTTTTACGTTCAGTGAACCTAGATAGATAGATAGATAGATAGATAGATAGATAGATAGATAGATAGATAGATAGATAGATAGATAGATAGATAGATAGATAGATAGATAGATAGATAGATAGATAGATAGATGGGTAGATAGATAGACAGATCGATAGATTGATAAATAGATATGTAGTGTATGTAGTGTATGTGTGCATGTTTGTGTGTGTCTAATGTCTTGCTCGAATAGTAATTCCTTCCGTTTTCTTTAAATTTGTATTTTCGTATTACTTTGTATTAAAATAATTGAATTAATACACCACCGAAAAGGTTAGTTTCAAATGATGTTTTGCTTTTTGCATGTTAAAAACAAAGCATTAAAATAACCTTTAAATCCTTGAAAACTATTTTTTAAGGCATGCAGATTTGGTTCAAGTTGAGGCTGGTTATCTTTCATTTGAATTTTATTTCGTAGACACCAACACTCCCAAAGCTTGAAAATGCAAAAAACGAAAGCAAAGTTGATCAGGTGTCGAAAGAAGAACAGCATGCAGGTTACCCCATACTAAAAGAAACCATTGTGGATGGTACAGAATTGAAAAGTTCAACAAATACTACTGATATAGAAGATGATGGTGAAGTCGTAAATGAGACTGAAGCCAAGGAAAATCAGGAGAATGAACTTGAAAAGAAAGAAAATAACACAAGTGAAGATAATAAAAAAAATGAAGAAAATGAACAGGCTAAAGTGAATATCAGTGAAGAACAGGACGAAAGGAACTCAGTTCATCAGTTACATTTCATTGGTATGGACGAAAATACAAAGACCAAGTCATTAGATGAAATTCTAGGCGTAAGTCGCTTCATTTCTTATCTTTTTTCACGCAAAAGAAATTAATTTTGTGTTTTCTCGGAACTTAAATCCCTTACTGGTATTCAAGTCAGTATCAGTAATTAATGACCCTTGCATCTTTGCAGTTGATGAGCTACAGAATGAAACGTTGCACTTACAGAAGATTTTTTTTCAACTATAAGGACTCCGTAGTAGACTTTGGTTTATGAATTATCTTTTCAACTTCTCTTGGCTCATTGGACATGATATGAAAAACATCGTTTTCAGATTCATTGTGATTGACCTCGTTCACCTACTAATTCCATGAACGCTACGTCTTGTGGTGAGCATAGTTCTCATACTTCTGTCTTCAGTCCTTACTATACCTGGTTATTCTAAATCCATTTCCTTATTCCATCACGTTATTATATAAACAATTCTACTGAAACATTTGACAACAATAGTCGCCTTTCTTAAAGGATAGGCTTAAAAGAATGGTAAACTTTTTATTTTTAAGCAGATTGAAACTTTAAGCTCTTATTTTCGTAAGAATACAATATGATTTGGTGTATGTTATGTTTATCGAAAGGGACTGAGAATGCTTTTGGACGCATTGTATAGAAATCAAATCTGGTTACGCAGAGAGAATCGGGAGGTTAGAGGAAATTATTAAGGCAGATATTTCAGATGAATAGTAAATGCACTGAGAAAGGTTAAGAGATAAAAGTATTGACTACATTAAGACAATTAATAAAAAAGTGGGTTAAGTCGAAGCGAAGCAAAAACAAGACTTCTAGTTTGGTTTTAACAAAAGAGAACACACTTGATGTCTGGTCCATTGCCAACACAAGTCTTAACGATTCCATTACCTGAGTTCATATAGTGCTAAGTTTCTTGAGACAGGTTATGAGGATTCAACAGAGAAATGAAAATATTAATGAAAAAATGTCCGAAAATGCTGGAGTAACCAGAAAGCTTTTGTACGACATAGAGCAATGGGTGAACCGCAGTCGTTGTAACATTCCATGGGATTTCTTAAATCACCGCCCTCCTTGATACCACCAATCGAATGATAGAAAAGTGACTGTAAAACTATTGCGAAGCGCTATGGACTGTAGCGAGTATAGTATAATAAGAGTAGAAATAAAAAGTCTGTTCCGCCAAGGAAGTAATAAGGTTTATAAATATATAAACAGACTCAATTAGCCGTAGCCATTTAAGGCGTATGAAACATAGCTCCGATTGACTAATTCATATTTATTAAAGGTCAGACAAAAGGGACGTCGCTTAGAGAGAAAAAAAATATCAATGGAAACAACAGAAAGGCAAATGGCACCTCAAACTTCAACATCTGTTAACTACACCTTGAAACAGTTCCCATTATTTAAATTTTGTGGAACAGTTACGGTCTGGAACAAAAGAATGAGAAAGAAATAGGACCCAGAATCACTTTGGCTGGCAAAGAACACCATAATTCAAATGAAAAAACATACTTGAGAACACAAAAATTACTATTTCTTCCAAATTCTGAGTTCGCATTTGTTATGCTTACCGTATTCTACTGTAAAACAAAGTAACTTTGGACCATCTTTGCATAAATGTCATAAACCACAAGAATGATATGGAAAACAGGCCGTGAAACAACATTAGTAAAAACCATTACTATACATTGAGTGATTATCTTTGGGCATCGTATCAGAAAACAAAACTGGAACCTTTTGCGATCAAAAGAAGAATTGATGGAAGGACAAGGACAAAGAAAAAAAAAGCCGCATCCAGCATATTTTACTAGTAATTGGTCCAAATTATATCAGTGGGTCTGACTGAGAAAAATCGGTAAATGCGATGAATGCAATCGTCAGTGCCTGGGATTGGCACAATACTTGAAATGAGAAGTAGTTGGTATTTCTTGTTGTTTGTGTTCTCTGATGTAGCTGGGCACACACACAGAACCCGATATTAAAGTTTGGGCAAAGACTTTCTAAATCAGTAGTTGTAACGAATTTGATCTACAAAAATGAACACAAACAACCGACTTTTGTAGCTCTTGATGTAGTAGATGCGACATAACCTTTGGCAAAAGAAATTTGTGGAAATATAATATCGGGGACAGATGTATAACTTCGAGTTTATGTTTATATACTTTGTATAAAACTATGACGCTGCAAGCAATTGACACTAATTAGATATTTATACTATCATAATATCTGCACACTGTAAAATGGCAAAAAACGTATAAGTGGTTACACTTACTGAGACCAATGAAGCTAATTCTTACTGACTAGTTATGACAAGAAGCTTTTTTTCTTAGTACTTTTTTAGATCATAGTAATACAGCCACCAAGTTTATTTTTCCCCAATACCAGATAATTTCTGTTTCTGGTTTGCTCTATTTTAGGAAATCGAATTAAATAACAACAATGCAAGTAAGTAGTTATGATAGATTTGGCTTTGAAATTGTAATGATTAACGTTAATACCTAGATTAATACCATGATTGAAAAAGTGGCTCAGGTTAGCACTTTTAATGACAGAGATTTTTTAACAGTTGAATTTGTGCACACTGGATTTCATTTTTGTTAGGTTCTTTTTGAATACGATTTGTACAAGGACATGTATTGCTTCATGTGGAGGGCGCTCTTGAACAGTTGGTTAACTCGTTTTCTGTTTGGTTAACCATGCAGTTGCTTGGTTTTGTGGCGTCTTTAAGGCCTTTCACCCAAAGCAGGCCTTTTACCTAAAGCAGGCCTTTCACCCAAAACAGGCCTTTTACCCAAAGCTGGCCTTTCACCCAAAGCAAGCCTTTTACCCAAAGCAGGCCTTTTACCCAAAGCTGGCGTTTCACCCAAAGCAAGCCTTTCACCCAAAGCAGGCCTTTGAAGCCAATTTATCATAGAGTTACATTTCTTATTTAATTTTTTAATTTTCATCATCATCATCATATTCGGTTTATCTTTGTACTTTTTAAATCTTTTTATTTGATTGAGCTCTCCCCTCTCCCAATTCTCTTTCTAAAAAATGTACAAATTCAGTAGTACACCACTTATAACATAGAAACAAATTAGGCGGAGTACTCCCAAGGACGTGGCCTTAGGGTTCGAACCATGAACCTCTTGCATGATTATCTCTTAATTTTAATAATCGGCCACTGTTGTACCAAATGTACTTTATTCTATGACCATTATTACTTAAAAAGAAATTTTACCAAGCAGACACATGTGTATTTACTTAGCATAATTGATTAAGTTACCGATTTTATTTTAATTTATATGGGAAAGGGGCAATAAACAATTTAGACCTGCAATGTTACCATTGTTTCTCGGCAGTATCAAAGTAGAAGGCCCCTGTGTTTTTCGAAAAATAATGTATTTATTAGAAGCACACCTAAACAGATAACGTACCTTTAAAACGCTAGTATATCGTATATCATATATATATATATATATATATATATATATATATATATATATATATATATATATATACATTTAAGTGAGCTAGTGAGTGAACGAAAGTATGAATGAAAGAGGTGGACTTCTTTATTTTTAGTCCATCCTTGTTGTTCTAATTTGATCTTGTATTTTAAAGGTGAAAGACCTTGGTCGGCAAAAGCTGTTGAAAGCTTGAGCACAATTGAAAAGCTTCGTTTGCAGCTTCTGTAAGTAGAGATTTTTCGGATTATATATGCGCCTTGTATTTTTCTTCGAAATATACTTAACTACTCTGGCTACGTATGCATTTCCTAACTCTACCTTTGTTACTTCCACTGCTGATAATGTAACTAGCACTGCTACTAATGCAATTTCTGTTACAGCTTTAATATACAATTAACTCCTTTCAGTGTAAAGTGTAAATAATGCTTATCATTGTTAGTAGTATTTTTTGCACTAATGCAAATGTACTCTTTTTCATATCATTTCCTATAGTGATTTTTTGTGAGATAAAATGTAACACCGACGATGCGATCTATACTTTCTTGGGTTTTTTCCCCACGAAGGCGGTGTAATGATGAGTCATTGGATTTGGCAATGCTTTACACTACAGTTACTGCCATGAAGCCAGTTTTTGTGCTGTGAAGTTCAAGCTATCAGCCTGATTTTTTAATTTTCTTTACTATTAATAATTATTCTCATCTTTTCCCATTGACATTTTTTAATCGCCAAAAATACCATCAAGCGCCCTCTTTTTTGCCATTAGTTTAACCTGGTATCTTGTGTCTTCAAGCTTTTGTTAGTTATTATTATTAATAGTCTTATTGTTAGAAATAGAAGTAGTGGCAGTCGTAGTAGTAGTAATAGTAGTAATAGTAGTAATAGTAGTAGTAGTAGTAGTGGTAATAGTAGTAGTAGTAATAGTAGTAGTAGTAATAGTAGTAGTAGTAGTAGTAGTAGTAGTAATAGTAGTAGTAGTAGTAGTAACAGTAGTAGTAGTAGTAGTAGTAGTAGTAATAGTAGTAGTAGTAGTAGTAGTAGTAGTAGTAGTAGTAGTAGTAGTAGTAGTAGNTATTTTTTTTAACACAACTTGGACTTTTCATGTGAAGTAAAGGGCTAGTATTGAAACTATGGCGCTGACTCTTTGTTTAGGGACTTTCTTTGTGTTTCGTTTCACATTACTGTACTATACTTTGCCACACCATACCATACTCTACAGGGGCGGATCAGTTCTAAGTGGAGGGGGGTTTCCTCTTTTTGTTTTGCAAAGTTGTACCCGGGTATTGGTGGAAGGGGGTTTCCAGAGTAAATGAACAGGCTTTTCTGTAGAAAAAAACCCTTTCTTTTTGGGAGCAGGGCTTGTTTCAGAAGCCCTAGAAATCCCAGATCTGGCCCTACTTTACCATATTATACCAAACCTTACTTGCTGTACTAGAGCGAACAGAACCAAGCGCACGGTCGATGACATTACCTTTTTGGGAGGCATGAAAATGGGTTCTAAAATGCTGGCCAGTACTGACCGCGTTGGGTAAAACTGGATGAACATTGACGAAGGGTGAAAACATTTGCGACCTGACGATGTTGAATCTGGCTCGAGTGACGATACCGTAGCAGCCTCCAGGCTCTAAAAGAGCTTTTACAAGTTGTGTACCAGATGGAAAAGATGGAAGAAAAAAACTAAAGAGAAGCATACTAAGACAGCAGAAACTACAACATGTAAAAGCACAAAACCCGTTTTCTTAACACTTACCAACAGAGCATCCTCGTAATTTTATACACGTAAACGGGTTGAGAGACGATAGGAACTTTTTACCCCACAGATAGAGAAATGGAAAGAAAGAAAGATATAGATATATATATATATATATAAATAGATACATACATACTTACATACATACTTACACACATACATACATACATACATACATACATACATACATACATACATACATACATACATACATACATGACAGATAAATAAATGATAGAAATGGTCCCATTCTTCCAAAAATGCTCTTAACGATTTGCTAGACTGACGGATCCCACAATGCTGCGCTACACTTAGCTGTTATCCGATATTGTTTCTTGCATTATTCACACAATATGTACACTTTGCTGCACTATACCATACTGCAATACTGCGGTGTTCTTGTCGTTTCACTGCAATATTTGTATGTATTGTGCTTTCCTATCCTGAAATGCACTATATTGTATCGCGCTTTTCTGTAACACTAAGTGCTGTGGTGCACGTCTGCTGCACAACACACCACTGTAACTTAACGTGATTTTCTGTAAGTAGTGTCATTATACTTTACCCTACGACGTACTTTATTGTGTTATGCCATCGGTATTATGTACTTTCTGCCCAACACTACTCTGTACGTCATGCTATCTTTATCCGCTATAAATATTTGAAGCCATGTATAAGCTACATATGTGCTGCTAAGCTATATTGTAACGACTTACTGTGCTGCACTATTCGGACATACTACTATGATACACAGAAATCTGAAAAGAGAGTGTTGCTCCTCCAAAAACAGCAAAACAATCAATTTACGCGGTTATCTCAGGTGTCTTCTCCCCATTTTTCCTGCTACTAATTCTAATTCTGTTGTTAAAAGTGGCAAAAAGCGTTTTTATTAGAACTAGAAAGCCCGAAATTCGCACTCTTTGTATCAGTGTATTTCCTTTCGCAACACTGAGAGCATCAGTCATAAAACCTTGTTTTGTTCTCAAAAGAATTCTTAGGGACTCAAGTTGTTGCCAGTTGCAGCATCTCCGGTCGTCACTATTCTGCACCTATTTTATTTCATGCCAACAAACTTTCTGTTGTTCAAAGCTAGTTCTCTCATAAAACGCAATCAACCATTGGAAAAATCAATCACATTTCACGTGGTATAATTGCATAGCAAAGTGTAACATAAGACATAGCACTTGATAACTACTATATTCTTACACAACCACGTGCTGGGCCCAATAACGCGAAGACAAGTCAGGATCAAAGACTGGGCACTGATCAAGTAATTGGCAAGTATCACACCAATATATTTTAACATTACCAAATATTTCTACTTGCAAATAAAAATTTTAGTCCTACTGTTACAATAAATATGTATACGTTAAATCACAGATTACATTAACGTATAAAATGCAACGGATAACTCAGACGGCTGAGGAAGATTACCTTTCGAAGTTCTTGGGTGGCAGTTGATGTCCGACGTAGAGCTCAATACGAACCGAGTTCACAGTCACTTAATTGTGTGTCCAAGCACGTTAAAAATATCAACTTCATTCAAACATTTTCCCTCGTAGCATATACTTGTACGAGAGACCCGGTATTCGTCTTCCTTACATTCTAGTTGACAATCAACGGATCAAAAAATATTATTTAGGTTTAAGTTTCACCTCTAGTCAGCTGTACTATGAAATCAATAACGTCGAGCAATGACCTTTAATCTCACCCGTTCACTGAACAAGCCACTTGGGAACTACGACACTTGAGCAATCGCTGCAAATGTACATGTGTAGGTTACAACCGTTCCTTCAATAATGCTTTATCAATTTCGGGACCAGATCCCTATTGTGAACCCCACTGAACTTTAATGGTTTCTTACTTGAGCACAGTGGTCAATAATAGACATCAGCAGGGCCAATTGAAGCAGTCATGACAACCTAGGGAAACCAACTAGACTTTCACAGCTTATCAGTTTAATTGCCCTCCGTCGCTTAAAGTCGCTGCGTATACCGAATGACTTATTGTATCCTACCTATATAGTATGGTGTCCTAATCTGATAGTAAAAGGGGTGGAAAGTCATCCATGACATGTAACCTAAAATACGCTTCATGGCCATTGTTCCCAGACTTTGGATAACAGAATATCTCTTTTGTGTGAAGCGCATAATCAGGCCACCGGAGAAATAGTTTCCAGCGTTTTCTCTTTAGTGTCATCGCCCTTTAAGCAACTAAGCAAGCTGACCAAAGAATTTAAATAACGCTGACAACAATATCTCAATTTGGGCAGCTAATGGTACGTCATTAATACTTAAATAACCACTTTACTTAGTCCGCAAAGCTTTAAACTAAACATAAATATGGCCAAGAAACTATGCAACTTGCAACTAGTAAATAGACCATACTCCCTTTCAGTTTACACATGTGCTTCTGAGCCACCCTGTGCCAAAATTATTGTTTAATTTCAAATAAAAACTACTTTGCTTTCTTAATATTTCACTAACAAAATAAAGCGAATAAGATTTAGACGGATTAGTTTTATCATATCTGGTTTAGCGACCCGGCTGCCTTCTAATGGCTACTGTTCTATGTTTACACAAATCTAGGACACTTGACATTGTCAGTCTTTGTTAAGTCACTTGATAGTTGTAATTTTAGCACCGCACATTATCTACTCTACGAAAGTCATTGGTCCACAATGGACAAATATCCGACCTCTTTGCAAGATCCTCATTTTTACTGCCCTAAAGTGACGAAAATTTCGCTTGAAAGTCATCTGTGTGTCTGTCGCAAGTATTCGAAAATTTTCCAAACATTCAGCTTAACCCTTATTCTACTTCAGCACAATTACCTGGGTGAAAGAAACGGTAAGTTAACAAGAGACTGCCGCTGTTACTCGTCGTCAGATCTGTATGCAGCGCTAATGCATACTGAAAGTGACTTGTAAGAACTTTCATGCTTTAGTTTTTGACATACTTTTATCAATACAAAAATGCATCTTTCACATAGCAAAAAACATCAGCATTATTTACTTTTCAGGGATTTTACTTGGAGACTTATTAAGGCATCTCATTGTATTATCTATCTTTCAATTACTGACACAATATATCCCCTGGTTCTTCAAACTGTATAACTGTTCGAATATTCGAACTTTTCTCACCGCCCCAACCGTGTCTTTAATTGACCCTGATGTAGTACAAATGATATACCACGCAAACAAAGCAAAAATTGCTTGGGCTAATCACCCCAGCGGACATATCGCACAGCTAACAAAAGTTATAGCTTTGTATTTTATTTACTTAATACTATCTTCAATTACTTCTATGCAAGTTGTTTTCATTATGACAATATACAAATGACGCCTTTTAGCTCTGAACTAGCTTTTACAATACTAATTTCGGCCGAGATCTATTTTCTGAAATTCAAGAAGTGTACGCCATGTGACTCAAAATCTGGTAAACATTGGCAAGGTGACTACCGAGAAAAACAGGTAAAATTCCAATACATTTTCAATCTTCCAGTTACTCAAATCGTATAAATAAGATTCACTAATCTCCTCCCTCTCGTCCCGCATCAACAAGGATGAAAACCATTACTAATACTACGGGTGACAAAAGGCATGACACATTTATCAAACTAATGAAAGAAATGCCACCAAAAAGAATTCAAAGAGCGAGCTTGAAAACCGCTGTATATTTTCCAGTACATTCTAAAATCCAGCTGTTTTTCAGCACATTATTGACCAGTACATTTTCACTCCAGTACACCCCAGTACGATTGGTCCCCTTGACCAGCTTCACAGCCACGTTCGACCCACCCCAACGCCACATCGGCAAATCAAAATAAACAAGTAAGGCGTGAGCCTCTATTTCTCTAACTGACCCGTAACAGTCAGGGCGTCTTCAGGACTGTCCACTATTATCTTGACTAAAGCAGAACAATGATGACCGTGGTAGCTTTCCGTTATTAGCCTACGTTGGTCAGTGCGTCTCTATTACATTTAAAATTCTCTTTATTGAATCAAGTCAATGAATCGAGGTGATCAACTGAAGCAAGGTGATCAAATGACCTTTTTTGTTACTACCTTTTACATGACATGTAATCCGGTGACAAAACTTTGTGTAACTCCCACTGCTTAGATATTTGGATTACCAAGTCAATAAAAGAAAAATCAAAATAAGTCTGATGTACCACAAGAAGCACAATACAAATAAAACTGCTCAATTTTAACCATTTTTTCGTATGTATTACATACAAAATTACAATTTGTTTTTGGCGTTTTAACGGATAAGGCACAAAGCCGCAAAATTAATAAAACTGTGAAGAAAAATTCTATCTAAAAAAATCCCATCACCAACAATATCAACATAACCATTACATCCACTACTGAAACCACCATATAAATATATCCATATCAACATTGCCACAACCATTATTACCACAATCAGTACCAGTTAACACCACCATTCTCACCGCCACTCTCACCACGACTCTCACCACCACTCACCACCAACTGACATCAAGACAACATCAACTGACATTATCAACTAATAACCAACACCATTAACAGACACCACAATTAGGCACCATAAACACTACCATCTTCCTTAATACAGCCACCATCGTGCAAGCACAATCAGCACCTCCATTTAGCTTGTCATTTCCACCACTATCACTGGTATGTTCATTACAATTATCAATATCATATTTGTACTATTAAAACGATGAGCATGAACACTAAAAAGGAAAAATTTAATCATTTATATCCCCTCGTTTCTTTGTTTCAAAATTATACAATAACAGGTAACAAACAATAACAGATTAAGTTAT
Source organism: Morbakka virulenta (assembly GCA_003991215.1). Classification (NCBI taxonomy): domain Eukaryota; kingdom Metazoa; phylum Cnidaria; class Cubozoa; order Carybdeida; family Carukiidae; genus Morbakka; species Morbakka virulenta. The sequence continues at coordinate 191,952 of RDPX01000276.1, forward strand.
AGAAACATCACACTCTACTTTAAAAGGGAAGGTAAGGGCATGGCTAATCAGTTTCAGAGGGAAAGAATCTTTAATTTTTTAAGTGACTAAAGTAAAATATCATAAAATTCGGTCTGTTCTGGTGTGCTGTCAAAGAGGAGGTCCCAACTATTCGAGGTTATCTATTCAAAAACATATGCTTCCAACGTAGAAAACAATAATATACCTACCACGGTCCAAAGTCAACTTAAGAAGGTAGAGCCACTTAAAAAAATATTTCCACACAGCGCATGGATAAAAAGGACGGTAAAAATTAAATTTGTTGGACTACCATATTCACAAACACAAACACAAACACAAACACACATAAACACACACACACACACACTTCACACTAAAGGATCGACCCACGCATGTACTTATACACCAAAACACCCCCTTCCCCCCCCCCCCCCCCCCCCCCCCCCCCCCCCCACCCCCCCCCACACCCACCCCCACACCCCCCCCACACACACCACTCCTACACTCTCACACCCCCAACACCTACCAACTTCATCTTACTTCCACATCAACACACGC
>RDPX01000276.1:193297-220567 GCA_003991215.1 Morbakka virulenta
AAAAAACACTGACTTCCCAGTAGATGTTTGTTTACAGCTGTTCATTTTATCTTTGCCATGAGACATCTCGTCTGTCTAGATCAACAAAAACCTGTTGATACTGTAAATTCAAGGATGGCACCATACAACGAATAACATAATCATATGATGAATGATACCACATTTGAAGTTTTCTAAAATTAGCGGGAAAATATCATGTAACTCTGAAGAAAAATTTCTCCCGACCAATTTGAAAATTGCAGCAAGAGTTTAGAATACAAGAGCCTTATACGAAGTTAGGACTAAATTTTAGACGCAGCTTGTTGGGTTGACCGAAGTCTTGCGTCAGCTCGATTAACCACGAAAAGTGGCTTGAAAAGCTAGAGCGATTTATCCTTTCAGTTTCGACCAGTTGCCTTTTACAAAATTGTAACATCTAAACTCTAAAAGAAGAGCTAATTTTGTGTGGCTTTACTTCATGGAATACTAACGTCAATAACTGACATCCGTAAATGGTAGTATTATCATCAAAGTACGGATTAATCAGTTCGTATTAGTCCTCTATCCTTCCGAGTTCGTCGCTTTCCTGCCATTTTCATAGGAACTGCTTCTATATTGTTATCTGCAAACCAAGTTTTCGGCTGCCATCTATTTCTTTTCCTGTACTTTATAAAAATAAGCAGGTTCCTTATCTTTGTCTTCTCTTCTTATTCCATGCCCAATAGAGGTCGTCTCCTTTACATTTAAACACTTTTAGGCTTATTTGACCAATATCGTTAATCATTCCCTTACTTCTCTCTCCGGTGTTGGTAGAATTTAGTGGACTGGCTTTTCTTTCTGTGGCCTACTCCACAAAATATGTGCCATTTACCAATAATCAAAAGAGTATCAATCAACATCGAGAAGTAATCAAACAGTTTTCTAACATCATTTCAGAATTACTATATTCCACTGTAATGAATAACATTATATCATTTATTACACTCTGTTATATGAATGTGTATAATATATGTAATATATATAAATATATATTATATATAAATATATATTATATATATAAATATATATTATATATAATATATATATTATATATAATATAAATATATATTATATATAATATATAGAGAGAGAGATATCACAGTATATTATATATTATACTACATTTGAGTGTATTACAAGCCTGACTTTCATTTTATCCAAAGCAAATATTGCACATGATCCACAAGGAAAATCTGTAATCAAATTGATAAAATGGAGAAAGAAAATTTAAGACATTTAATTACATTTAATAAAAGACCTCCTGAGTGAACTGAAAGCTTTCTCATTTTATCGACTTGGATGTCTTTTCAACTTAGGTCGCTTGATCGAGTGATTTGAGCGTCTTCTACTTCTTTTCTGTTATCCCTTGACGATTGTTTATCAACATGATTCACGTGATAAACAAGTGGATTCACACAATAAGCCAAATATTTTTAAAGACCCATATAACTCAAAACATCACCAAGGCACTCAAAAAAGTCATTTATTTTAATTCCCTAGTTCAGTAATTTCGTTTTTCTTCAGTAGCAACCCTTGTCAAACAATCCCTATTCATGTTTTAAAAGAGAACAACGAAGACTATGTGACTTTATATCATCACCAGAACCACAACTGATCATGTACTTTTAAACATAAAAACTCAAATAACAACATCCACTGGATTATCATGCAGTACGATTTCAAACTTTAAAAGAAAATTTCTTATTATTTTCTCAAAGAGGCAATCAATGCCTTTCTTCCAGGTAAAATTCCTCGCAGATGTGAACAAGGTAAGAGATGATCAAATGGTTTAATATGCAAAAACTTAAACAATTGTTATATTTATAATAAACACTTTAGTAGAACTAGAAAACAGGTTGCTTTGTTTCGTGTTTAAAAAATTGGGCTAGAGACTGCTACATCTTCCTTTTCCATGGATGTGATAATTTTCAACTCTCTCCAATGACATCAGGCAATCTGATTCCTAGTCTCGTTTTCGGAGCAAATGAAAATGTTGACTTGATATACATCTGACTTGTCTGTATTTTTCTTATGAAGCAAATTGTTAAATCAAACATTTTACTTTCTTCTGTTTTTAGTCTTATCGGTTTCATGATTTTTACTCATGATTTCTTATACTTTATACTTTTTTACAGTTTCGATATACAAGTCTTTCTTTAACAAGAGTGAGTATTAAGTGACGGGTGCTATACCCGGATTTTCAAGACATCATCACAGCGGGGTCACACCAACCATAACGCTATAAAAAACGCATAGCATGATTAAAATTGGGTTATACAAGGGATGTAAGACAAAACGTCGAAGACCGTCCATAGCCCTATCCTGTCCTATCGTGTCCTTTCGTGTCCTGTTATGTCCTATCTTGTCCTATCGTGTCCTTTCATATCCTATTGTTTCCTCGTTGCTTTGCTTCTAATATAAAGGTGATGTGTGCATCCCATCCTCTGCAACAATTCGTTTATCGTAGTAACCACTCAATCCTGACTTGTTTTGCGTATATGTTAAATTTAGATGTCAGCAACTCTAAGACCTGTCTTTTGTGCTCTATCAATAGTACCCCTTAGAGAGTCCAAATATCGTTCCCATGTCATGTCATTCTGCTGTTTGCTAACCCCTTTGCAACTTAATTTAGCCTTCATGTTTTTACCTTCAGCGTAGTAGCATTTACTGGTCAAAGCAATCACCTTCTTACCACGAAATTCGGCTTTAAAAAGCCCTGGTGTTCTCTCATGGTATTTTGATGTTGATAAAAACTCTGCCTTGCCTTTGGGATCATACTCATCCCTTAATTCTGGTTTGATGACATCATCAAACTTTTTATTGGATAGAGCCATGTACATAACATCCATGTCCATTTGAATAAGTTCAAAATTCATTCAGTCTACACATTTATCAAGAACGTTGTAGTAAAACTCCAACATTCTAAGTTTTGTTAGTTGATAGACTGCGATTTCGCATTGATATAGTCGTCCAATATTAACTTGCCTTGCCTTGCTCCTTGACTTCAAAGGTCTCATTGATTACATCCAAGTCTGAAACACAAACGTCTAAAGGCTTTGTCACTATCCTCTTCCCTGTTTGAAGAAGTGGTTTTGGTATCCTTTTCTAAATCTTCAATCAACTTACCATAAAAGCTGTTACCATTAAATTTGAAAGTGGGTCTTAATAGCTCTTTTCTAACATATCAATCAATTGTGTCCGATTCATTTTGTGACAATACCTAATACCCCGTCCACGGGCTATGGGAATCATATCTAAACGTGTCATTTTCTCATATTCTACAGACATTCCTTATTATTATAAAGATATATTATTTTCTTACATCATTTTCTATGTAGTACAATGTCCGAGCCACTCGTCTTTTCCAAATCTACCTTTCCATTCTAATCGACGATTGCTTCTTTTCTGGATTTCACAGCTGATTCTAAGATCTTATTAACCAACTTATTCGCTTGGGGTTTAGCAATAACTTCAGGAGTCTTACTTGCAAACTTACTTGCCATTTTACAAACAATGTCAAAACTACCCTCTCCTCCATATACATATCGACGGTTAACTTTACATTTCACAATCATTTGTTTTAAGAACCAGATATTTTTTAATCCAAACAGACTGGTGTTCGATTGTTTATACTGCTACATGTCAAAAATTCCCTTTCTAAAGAGTTCATCGGCGATTGCTACTATCTCATTTTGACTTGTTCTATTTCCAGCCTGATACTCAGCAACCAAAAACTTCAATAGATTAACAAGCTCATTAGGGTCAGAGCTCAGATAAACAACACCGCTATCTTTCTTTGATTTCTTCAGTTCATCCCAAAATGGTTTGACTTATGACCACTTTTTGTCTCGTGAATAATTATTCTGAAAGGGTATATTGGTGTCATAAAGAATTTGTTTGTAATTAAACATAGCATCATCATCGTAACCAACAGGCTCCTTTAAAGCCAATAGAGACCATAATCCCTTTGTTCCATGATATCGATAGTTACAGATATTTATGTCATCACCTTTAATTTCCACCGCTTTATTACCAATTCAGAAATTATTATCTTTTTCATAGGTGTCGAACACGGTATCAGACTCCCGTTTTACTTAGCAATTTTCGCAAATTATCAGCGCCCACAGGTTCAATAACTCTCGATGTAGGTGAAGAGATCACACTCTAGTCTTCGGGAGGAGACAGCGCTGGTTGTAATGTACTGTTCACCTCAAGTCTTCATTCAGATTTTCCAGCTCACGTCTAATGGGTGCTAAATCCCTTCCAATCTCTTCAGCAGCTCTAATGTTTGACTGAATAATAGTTTCGAATAATCTCTGATGTTCTTCAGTTGTAGCCAAATCACCCTTTCTTTCATTCAGATACTCTTTCTGCTCTTGAGGTATTCTTTTATAATCTCATCTCTCTTGGAAGAATCTTTAATGTTAATAAACGACCTGTTTTTCTGGACGTATGATATTATGTTCAACGCCTAACCATACAACGCCCAACCATACAACGCCCAACCATACAAAGCCCAACGGTCCAATGCTGAACGCTAAACGCATAAAAAAATATGTAGTGAAGAGCGCTTGATGCGTTAAATTCAGGCGTTCGTAAAAATGCGTTCATTCATGAGGTAAGTAAAACATATTAAAGTTACTTCTATTTCTACCTTCGTATTTCCCACTTGATAAATCTATAGTAGCAAATCTGTTTCTCTTTCCAGCACGTTTTACAAAAGCTCTTCAGCTCATGCAAAGATACATCTGCCGATGCATGTTCCTTGTGGATATGAGTGAGGTTTTTATCATCTTGTGGAAATAGTACAATAAAAATGGTGTTTTCTCTAACAGTCCTCCCTGGTAATAAAAAGCAATTTTGACTGATGCAGAAATTATCACAATTGTCTCAGATGTAAAAGCCAGACTGAAACTGATAATCAACATCGTGTTATTAGTAAAACTGGTAGATCAATGGCTCATGGTAACTGTTCAATATGCTAGTGCAAAAAGGTCACGTTTGGTGTTCAATTTGATATTCATACGTTAATGGGTAAGATTCCAAGACCAAAAGACGTTTTCACAACTAGAAAATATAAATATTTGGGTCCATAAAACCCTTTGGAGAACCAATTAGACTTTGATAAACAAACTGTTTTCACCAGGTTTCACATTCTGCCCTGCAAAAAAGTAGATGCTGTAGCTGCTCAACACGACATTGATTGTGCTACCTGTAAGGGCAAAGGAACTGTATGCAAAAAAATGCAGATCACCAGATTGTAAAAAGTTTGGATGAAAACCATTATAAGGATATGCTCAAGTGGGGTATGTTTGCTAGAGTTCTCATTGACACAAAACAAAAATTTGGGATGGGTGTGAAATGGCATAATGAATTAGACGATAAGTTGCACAAACCTGTACGTAAATATTTCCCGAAACGTAGAGTCCTTGTATCTAAAATCCACGACACTTGGGCTGCAGATCTTCTGGAGATGCAAAAGTTATCCAAGTACAACAATGCGTTTCTTATTTACTAGTGGTGATTGATATATTTAGGAAGTGCGATTGGTTGATTCCTTTGAAAAATAAGCCAGGTGTTGAAGTAGAAAAAGCTATTGCAAAAATATTCCTTCAAAAGGTTACAGATAAAATTTTGACTGATAAAGGTAAAGAATTTTACAACAAACTTGTTAAGGACTTCCTAAAAAAGCATGACGTTGAATTGCGCAGCACAAATAATGAAGAGAAATCACCTGTTGTCGAGAGATGGGACAGAACTATGAAGAATAAAATGTATCAATACTTTGCTGCGAGTCAAACGAGTAAGTACATCAATGTTTTACCTGATATGGTTAGAAAAAAACCCCGCCTAACACAGGAGCATTGGAATGACACCTAACGATGCAAGTAACACCCAAAATTCGACCAAAGTTTATCTTCACTTCATACAAAAACCCACCAGAGAAAACTGAACCCAAATTCAGCGTTCGTGATCATGTTAGAATTACTCAGAAGAAACAGACATTTGAAAAAGGGTACACAACAAACTTGACAAAAGAACTGTTTGTCGTCACAGAAGTTTAGAATACTACACCATCATATTCATCATCATCATCATCATCATCATCATCATATTCGGTTTAACGTCCGTTTTACATGCTAGCATGTGTTGGACCACCTACATACAATATAGGAGACCTGAACTGTGAGGAAATTCAAGTTTTATTTCACGAACAGGAGCTTCAGTTGTAAAAGCAGGATGTGTTTCGAGTTGAAAAATGGTAAAAACAAAATATACGTAACGTTGGAAGGTACAGAGTTTAACTCGTGGATTGAGTTTGGTGGTGTTGTCTAAAATATTTATGATGTATTACTTTTATCAAGTAATAGATTATATGGTTTCCTTATTCATACAATGGTGGAGCACTCGATTCGTGTAGAAAAGAATGTGTTTCCTCTTTCCTCAAGCACTATTTTTAGGTTTCAAGTTTTTTTATAATCGAATTACTTGCCTGCTCTTTTCAACGATTAATCAAATCGTGTTTTGTTTTTCCATCTAATACAATCATCTTTTTGAAACCAGATTGGATTTCACCTCTCATTTCATGATACTTTCTGACTTCATTTACAATAAGCTGGAATTCTTCATGTGATATCATTTCGTCGTTCAAGGATGCACTCACTANCATGCTAGCATGTGTTGGACCACCTACATACAATATAGGAGACCTGAACTGTGAGGAAATTCAAGTTTTATTTCACGAACAGGAGCTTCAGTTGTAAAAGTAGGATGTGTTTCGAGTTGAAAATATTATCAAACCCGGGGCAAAAATGGTAAAAACCAAATATACGTAACGTTGGAAGGTACAGAGTTTAACTCGTGGATTGAGTTTGGTGGTGTTGTCTAAAATATTTATGATGTATTACTTTTATCAAGTAATAGATTATATGGTTTCCTTATTCATACAATGGTGGAGCACTCGATTCGTGTAGAAAAGAATGTGTTTCCTCTTTCCTCAAGCACTATTTTTAGGTTTCAAGTTTTTTTATAATCGAATTACTTGCCTGCTCTTTTCAACGATTAATCAAATCGTGTTTTGTTTTTCCATCTAATACAATCATCTTTTTGAAACCAGATTGGATTTCACCTCTCATTTCATGATACTTTCTGACTTCATTTACAACAAGCTGGAATTCTTAATGTGATATCATTTCGTCGTTCAAGGATGCACTCACTAAATCGCGATTGAATTTAGTTTACTTTCTTACAATACTTTAACCCGATCGTGTTTCGTAACCTTTTTGACTGGGAGACCTTTCACTGTAAAAACTTCCACACTACATTTTATTCGACAACATATTTATCTGGGAAGATCTAGACTACATGGCCTTGGACGACAGCACTGCAATTCTCGACTGCAAGCAAGAAAGGAAATTGGAAGACTTCACTTGCAGACTACAGGATCTAGGCTCCAGTTAAATATCCTAAATAAATACTTCAAAAATGGCGGTGTACACATGAAAAATAATGGTCTCCGCTCTTTATTCTCCATACCAGTTCAAGAAATAGCGATTCCCACTTAAGTTCATTTCTGCCATATTAATCAGGATCAGTTTCTGCAAGAGATTTAGTTAGATAATAATGACCCATTGCCAATCATGGTAAAACTGTACAGGTTTCTGCTCAGCAGCTGAATAAACCTTTAACCTCTAGCCTTGTGTCACTTGAATGTGGAGATAAAAATGTATCCTACGAAGAGGCAATCATGCACTAAGGATACAGCACGAAGCGGTTTTTATTACACTCCTCTTTAAATCCTCACCTGTGCTACATGTTAACTCTGTAATTATATATTTTTTTATAACGTCCATTTAATGGACTGATTTTATTACATACCCGGCCAACCCTGGGTAGCCAGCTAGTGCTAAATAAATGTAAAAATATTTATAAACTTTTATTTAATTTTTGAACTGCTAGACATATTGAACTTTTTACAAAAACAATTAATTTTACGACCTTCGAACGATATGGGTTACAGTGCGTGCATGACGTTTCATAAGCATCTATGACATCCAAATTTACATATCATACCTTATCAATGGTCTATCAAACTGCAGAAGGAATTCTCCATTGGCGTCAGTTCCAATATCTGTGAAACTAAAGTGTACAGTAGTAAGAGTCTTAAAAGCATCTGGGTATCTCTCCCTGATAATATTTGCAATATGGAAACCATCAACGAGGTGATTGATTCCTCCTTCGCCACTCTGCTCGATACAATGCAAGAGCTGAATCTACAGGAAAAATAAAAAACTAAAAAGCAAATGCGAACTGTCAATGATACAAAACACAAGCCTTACCTAGTATACCACACGTATATACACTTACTATCAGTAGCAATAAAAAAGCCATACTATTGTTGTATAATATATAATGTATGGCCAATACCATCTTTGGATCCGAGTGTCACACTCTAATACTATATATACATCATTATTCTTAAATAACCAACCTTTTTTCAGTGTGGGTGAAAGTTACAACTCCCAACTTCAACGAAAGTGTGCCAGAGGTGTTTATTTATTTAGTGTCTTACATTTACAGACTTTGTTCTCATATACATTTTCTACCTCATATTCTGTTTTGGAGAATGAGGCAGAAAAAAGAGAAAATAAAAGTGAGGTAAGATAGGGGAAGACAAGGGGGGAAGGGAAGGAGACGGAGGGAAGGAGACGGTGGGAAGGAGACGGTGGGAAGGAAGTCAGGGGTGACAGAAAGGAGGGGGTGGCAAAAAGAAGAGAAAAAGTGAGGGGACGGAAATTTTGGGGAAAACAGAAAACAAAGGAGAGACAGAAAATGAATTGGAGACAAAAAACAATGGAGAGACAGCAAATGAAGGGGTGAAGGAAAACAAAGGAAAGGCAAAAAAGGATGGGGAAACGGGAAAGGATTTTCGATCCAAATTAATAAATGTCAGATCTAAGGAATACGTCATCAATTTCTATCACTCTCCTCCTAAAACTATACAATTACATCTTTTGCTACAAACTACACAGTAGCCTGAAATACGAAAGCAAATATATGAAAGGTACTTACACCTGGTTGGTAGTCATAATATGGTAGATCTGTATGAAGAGCCAGGTTAACCATCGTATATGCAAGATTACTTGGATTTTTTTTCCGTTTGACAGTGAATACTGCTCTGAAAAAAATACAAAATCATCAAATATTAGTTAGCTATTAATGCAATAATATCTGTCTTTTAAAAGTCTTTCTCTGACTACATAAAACCTTGGTGAACATTAGTTGCCTTACTGCCCATGAGCTAAAAGGATCCATATTTAGTTGTGTGGTAAATTCCCTTTCCTCTTTTCTTTCACTCTCTCTCACTCCAGCATGTACTAAACATCAATAAAAAATTGATGACCTCAGACCTCTACAGATGACCTCACCAGCACACTTCAGCATGTCATTGCATACACTATAGGAGCCTGGTGCTTCGTTAGGCTTCAATGACTTTAGGGAAACTTCACTTCCCTCTCGGTGACATCTTGTAGTGGACCCTCTACACGTTCCAGCTCTCCGGAGTTCTCCACAGTTATAGGTCATTGAAATAACGCCTCCATCTGTTGCAATTATCGTGTCTGTTGTTGCAACTTTGCCATCCTTGCCTTATATATATAAAGAGAGGGAGTCTCTCTGTCACACATACACACACACAAATACACACAAACACAGAAAACAACACTCCTTTGATCTTGCTGCCATTAGTTTGGAGCATAGTAGGTTTAGAGGTAACTTACCTTGCAGTGATGGATGGAAAAGAAAGATTTGATTATACTGCAGCAGCAAATGGTTGGTCATGAGTACAAATCTGGGCATCTCACTTTAAAAAATCACAGAGAAAGGGAGAGACCTGTGCCAGCTCTAGAAACATTTTCCTGGTATGGCTTAACAAATCTGGGCATCTCACTTAAAAAATCACATGGAAAGGGAGAGACCTATGCCAGCTCTAGACAAGTTTTCCTGGTATGGCTTAACAACAATCTAAATTTTGATACTTTTTTAGCTATGGCAAGAAAACTAATTTTAGTTATGTTATTGTGCATAGGAATGGCACTAGTGACTTGAAGACATTGATGTAAAGGTGGAACGCCCAATGCTAATATTTGGTATCCAACAAAATGGGCGCCGTACTTACCAAATAAAGTTGCCAAAAAAAGTGTCGCATTTAGTATGCTTAAAACCTGCCTGCTATATTTAGCATAGTCATTTTCATCCTTTCTGTAAACATGAAAATGGTCAGTGATTTTAGCTAAACCTCGACAGTTGTCAACATCATCATCATATTCGGTTTTACGTCCGTCTTACATGCTGCCATGTGTTGATTCTTACCCGACTCCATGGATTGTTGTACATTGTCTGGACCACTTTAACCAACCACTCGCATGCTCCCATTTTCCTTAAGGCCTACCAGACCACATCTCTTGAAACCCTGTCAAACACCTTTTCCAAGTCAACAAAGGCAAAGAAGATACTCTTTTTCTTGGCCTGCTACTTTCTTCCTGCGACTGTCTCAGAACGAAAATGGCATCAGCTGTTCCTCGTCCAGGCATGAAACCAAATTGCAGGTTGTCAATGTCTATTTCATTCCGGATTCTTTTTTCAATGACCCTCCCAAAAACTTTCAAAACATNATAACAGCACCATCCACTTTCATTTATATGCATTTCTTCACCCAATCATCGTCACCTTTTCTCTCAACATGACCAAACCAACGAAGCCGTGTTTTCTGCATACACTCACTGATGCTGTCCAACTTTAATCTTTTCCTGAGACCCATGGAGCTTAGCCTGTCCTTAGCCTTACCACTTTCATTTATATGCATTTCTTCACCCAATCATCGTCACCTTTTCTCTCAACATGACCAAAGCAACGAAGCCGGGTTTTCTGCATACACTCACTGATGCTGTCCAACTTTAATCTTTTCCTGAGACTCATGGAGCTTAGCCTGTCCTTAGCCTGTCCCTAGCCTGTCCTTCAGGGTTACATTACACATACACCGAAGCATTCTCAAGTCATTTCTTTCCATGCAGCTCAGATCTGCAGCTTTCACTGGCCATGTTTTGCTGCCATATATCATAACACTCCATACACATGCCTGGTAGACTGTCTTTGGTTGGAAAACATAGAACTCTAATGGTTAGCAGTGGCAATAGTTTACGAAACCTACTCCATTCACTCCTCACCTTTGCATCCGCCCCTCCACTAGCATTTATGGTGTCACCAAGGTAACAGAATTTCTTCACCATCAAGATGCACATTTGGAATCTCAAGATTGGCACTTAGATCTCCATTCACACACTTTTTACAGTTAAAAGGGGATTTTTCTGACTACCTTAATATTATCCCACTGCACTTTTCATGCACCTAGTGCTTGCATGTAGCACAAAAAATTGAGTTGCATCCCACTCCCTTCCCTCAAACCAAGCATGGAAATTTTCCCGTTTTTGGCTTATAAATAACAGAGCAGCTGACCATCACTTTAGTTTTTCTCAAGTTAACACTTAAGCATTTGGTTTCCATACCTTTTTTCCACCTTACCAGCTATTATTACCAGCTATTCCATAAGTCCCTTCATAGTAACCCTTGCCAAAACTCATCAGCATAAAGCATTTCCTCTGGACACCCTCTTAACAATGCCTCCAGGACGCAGATAAAAAGTAACGGGCTCAGAACGGATTCCTGCTGCACCAATTCCCACAGTAAAACTGTCGGTAAAAGAGCTGTTGATTCTTACCCGACTCCATGGATTGTTGTACATTGTATGGACCACTTTAACCAACCACTCGCNTAGTTTTTCTCAAGTTAACACTTAAGCATTTGGTTTCCATACCTTTTTTCCACCTTACCAGCTATTATTACCAGCTATTCCATAAGTCCCTTCATAGTAACCCTTGCCAAAACTCATCAGCATAAAGCATTTCCTCTGGACACCCTCTTAACAATGCCTCCAGGACGCAGATAAAAAGTAACGGGCTCAGAACGGATTCCTGCTGCACCAATTCCCACAGTAAAACTGTCGGTAAAAGAGCTGTTGATTCTTACCCGACTCCATGGATTGTTGTACATTGTCTGGACCACTTTAACCAACCACTCGCATGCTCCCAATTTCCTTAAGGCCTACCAGACCACATCTCTTGAAACCCTGTCAAACACCTTTTCCAAGTCAACAAAGGCAAAGAAGATACTCTTTTTCTTGGCCTGCTACTTTCTTCCTGCGACTGTCTCAGAACGAAAATGGCATCAGCTGTTCCTCGTCCAGGCATGAAACCAAATTGCAGGTTGTCAATGTCTATTTCATTCCGGATTCTTTTTTCAATGACCCTCCCAAAAACTTTCAAAACATGATCCATTAACTTTAATCCCCTATAATTTCCTCTGTTCGACTTTTCCCCTTTTTCCTTTGTAACAATTTACAATGGTGCTAAGTTCCCACTTTTCTGGTATTGTGCTCACCTTAATGATCTGATTTGCCAAATCAGTTACCATCTTTATCCTTCTTTCACCTGAAGCTTTCAACATCTCAGACACTATTCCCAAAGATCCTCCTCATAATGGCTTTTACAAGCAGTCTTCATATCAGATTCATTTGTTGCCAATTCTCCGTCATTCTGTCTGACACGTATCTCTCCCATGATGTCCTGATTGGTCCTTCTCAATTGCTGAGCAATTCTGAACATTTCATTTCTTTGGTCACCACTTTGTATTATGTTTGGAAACCTGGCCTTTTCAGCATCAATTTTGGCTTTGTGGATTGCTCTCTTGGCTTTCATATACCTTTCTTTTACAACAGTGCCACATTTCCATTGCTTCCATAACTTCTCTTTTCTTTCACACAACTATCGACTGACTCATTCCACCACCATGTCACTCTATGGCGTGCACGGCCTTTAGTCTATCCACAGGCTTGCTCTGCAGCTGCCAACATGGCATATGTCATCTGTTTCCACTGCTCGTCGACATTGGCTTTAGTTGGGCTTGCAATCACAATTTCATTTACTTTGCCCTCAAAAAGCTGTCTTACTTCGTTGTCATGCATTTTCCAGATCTTTCGTCTTGGAGCAAACTTCCTTTTCAATTACTTTAATTTCTTTACCTTCAAATCACATACAAATGGCTTGTGCTGGGTGACAATCTCTTCACCTGGGATCACTTTCTCATCATGCACACACTTTCTGCCCTTCTTCCTCACCAAAATATAGTCCACTTGCGTCTTAGCAGATCCTGGCTCATATGTTACCACATGACTCTCCCTTTTCTTGAATGCTATGTTGGTCACAATCATATCTATTGCCAAATCAAATTCTAAAATCCTTTTGCCTTCTACATTTCGTTCACCATACCTATTTCAACCGTGGGTCCCTTCAAAACCATATGCACTCGTTTCCATATGACCATTTAGATCCTCTACAACCACAACTTCTTTTTCATTCAACTTTCTAATTGTTCCAATCAACTGATCATAGAACTTGTCTTTAACCTCTTCACTCGAGCCACATTGTGGAGCATGAACTAATATTGCTGTCAGTACTGCCTCAACAAGCATTAACTTAAGCAACATGATTCGATCATTCACTCGTTTGACATCAATAACTTGGTCTATCCATTTCTCTACCAGGAATATGCCAACACCTCCAGTTCCTTTTTCATTGCCAATCCAAAACAACTTACATCTTTCCTTTTTTTCTTTTAATCACTCCCACAGATTTCCCTCTCCGCTGGGTCTGTTGGGTACAACATAAGTCAATGCGCCGACGTTCCAAAAACTCTGCGATTTCACCAGATCTGCCTCTCAAACTTCCAACATTCAAACTACATAGTCTGAACTCGTCAATCCTTCTTGAGGTTGATGTAATAACATGATGACGGTCTTATTCTTCCAACACTCAACAGAAGTCCTACCGTGCGCGACACCTTTACTTTGAGAAGTTCCAGTTCCGTTAACGCAGTTGTGTAACATAGCATCAGAAGTCATTTAAGTGCTTTTATAGACCGGATGCCCTTCCTGACGCCAACCCATTGAGAAAATGGGCACCAGTGTCACTAACTCTTGGTGATTGCCAACCATGGCTAAAGAGCGCTTCACTTACCCATTAGAGAAAGGCTGCACCTCGCCAGTCCTCAAGATGGTATTTCATGCACATAACATGGTCTTCGGGAGTAAAACCTCAGAATTTGGTTTTTTATTCAGAGTTTTCCTTCTCCTAGGTGGACTGCCAACCAAGGCTAATGAGCTCCATCTACCAATGGCTAACAGGTACTACACCTTGCCCAAGGGTGACGTCGAGGTAGTTGTGGCAAAGGGTAACCTCATTCGCCCACTTCGAAACTCCACAACCGGATGCATTTTAACGTCATACCCAGGACAGATTTAACAAAATTTTGTTACATCAAAGTAAAACCAAATAGAGGCCTNGAGCGCTTCACTTACCCATTAGAGAAAGGCTGCACCTCGCCAGTCCTCAAGATGGTATTTCATGCACATAACATGGTCTTCGGGAGTAAAACCTCAGAATTTGGTTTTTTATTCAGAGTTTTCCTTCTCCTAGGTGGACTGCCAACCAAGGCTAATGAGCTCCATCTACCAATGGCTAACAGGTACTACACCTTGCCCAAGGGTGACGTCGAGGTAGTTGTGGCAAAGGGTAACCTCATTCGCCCACTTCGAAACTCCACATCAAAGTAAAACCAAATAGAGGCCTCATTTGGCAGGGCTCCCCAAGTGGACTTATTAGTATTCATTTAAGTTGAGAATCTTGATCTGGCAGCATTTCCCAATACCCAAAGTTGGTGTTCAATTTAGACTTGAGTACACAATCCAGGCCAAGTTTAGTAAGCACTTTGTCAATATTTGGCAATTGGTAATATTCACATTCTAAACCCCAACTGTGTTTGGTCAAACCCACACAGATTAATATCATTTCCTATCTTTGGACTTACAATAGTTGGGTGGCACCAATCTTTTGGCTCATTGACACAACAAATAACAGCAAAGCACTCTATGCAATCAAGTCCTTTACAAAATGCTTCACAAAATATGAGTGACACTCACCAAAGACCATAGTATGGAAATGCCTTACCTTTTATCACTACAGTTGTGACTTGACAATCTAGCCCTGTTGCTTAAATGGAAATTGCCCTTACGTCTACACCATTCTTGCCTGGATCTGGAACCATGGTCAGTTAAAGGCACCTCCTCACAGTATTGCACATGTGAATAACCAGACTCCATAAAGGGTCTTCAATCATTCTTAGAGGCATAAAAACTTCTTGCTTATGTTAAACCCAGATGTTCATCCTTCCTTGCATTACTTGAAACAGTCAATGTCAGGTTGCAATCTAGCAATACCATCAAATGGATCACAAGCACAGAAGAAGCTTTCTGTTGACCCCAACATCATCTAGTAGATTACATGACTGTTACATTACCAATGCAGAAAGACCAGCAGTGGCTTGTGATTGACAGTGCAGTTAAGAACCATGGTATTGCCTTAATCCTCTACATCCATTGGAACAATCAGATTCACCTTGCAAGCCATTTTAGTCCAAAGCTGAAAGAACCTTCTAGCTCCTAGTTACCTTGTGAAGTAGAAGCTCCCTGCATTGCATCATCGAGCATCACTTTAGCCTATACATTGTACAGATCAAAAAACAAACATCTATCCTCACAGGCAACCTACCCAGTGTCAAAGTATACAAAAAAGTTATGCATAGAAGCTTCTCCAAAAGCAGCAGAGCTACCACATTTAGCAGGGTGTGCAAACCACTTTGCAGTTAACATGCAACATCTTAATGGCTTATCAAACCTCCCATATGACTATCGCTCCTGAAATGTTCATAAGTGCAACAATGCCCAGTGCCAAAAATTCCTTTTTAGTCAGTGATATTCAGCAAGCTACTGTCCTGCAACTCCATGTTGATGACCATTTTCAATCTGCAAATCTCTTATCAAGATATGTGTTTGTATGCATCCTATTTCTGGCCCCTCTGCTTTCTTTCATTGTGATCTTTCCCCAGGCTTTGCTGCACTAGCCAATGATGACACACTCACACAAAATGATATCACCCTTGACCTTGGATGCATCAAAGACATGAACAAGAATCCAATTGCAGAGAAAGCTGTACTGGAGATCAAGGGTGAATTGCTAAGATGAACCACAGACCAAACCACTCTTACCAATGCAATTTCAGATGTTACAGCTGCCAAACTTAACTCACAATTATGCCACCAAGGCTTATGTGGAAAAGAAATCTGGATGCTAAGAGACCAATTCACACATTATCAGCTACTATTAATTGTTTGCTGCATAATCCAACCACATGTCCAGCACCAAGCACCAAGCACCAAACCTCCATCAAAACAATCTACCTGATACCCATCCTGTTCAAACAACTATCAGAGAAGGAGACCTTGTATACCTGAAAAGATGAGAGAGCAAAGCTACAACCAAGACCACGCTACACTGTGATCAGAATAAATGGCCATAGTATTTTGTACAAAAGTCTGATGGGAACTAAATTTGCTCTAATACCATCAATGCCAACAACAGTTCTACCATGGCACCCACAGACCATCAACAGAGTCATGGTGATGAAACAGAGAGTACAACAAAGACAAATTTTATGGCAATAACTGCAGCACTGCTCCAACCCCTGTTACCAATACTCATCCTTTATCCATAACTACCTTGAATGAAGCTCCCACTCCACTTCCTTTAGTTGTTCTTACTGACCCTTCTATACCAGACCAGAGTCCAATGGAATTACCTTGCTATTCATGGAGAGAAAGACTCCTACCAAGAAAGTTCAATGATTTCAGTAAGACTAGCAGTGACTAAGTCTACATGGCTCAAAAGAAAAAGAAGCTGATCCTCCCAATGCCAATTCCTCACCTTTATGCTGACCATCTGTTATGACCAGGAGCAAAGGTGCTTTTGATTATGTCCTCAAATCCTCCAGTAAAACTGGCTTTAAAGAAAATGCTTTGTTGATTGAACCTGTGTATTTTACCTACTCTTAATTCTTATTAATGATAGCCAAAATCCCTACAAGTCAGCCAGGGGTTTGAAGTCAGAGTTTTTCTTCTCCTAACCTTTGCCGAAAAGGCATAACCTTACAAGGCAGCCGGGGGTTTGAAATTTAAGTTTCCCTCTCCTAGCCTTTGACTAGAGTGGCAAAGCCCTGGAAGGCAGCAGAGTTGATTAGTGAAGTGTTAGGCCATATCCATATGCTGGTGGGGCTACATACTATACCTAAGGGCTCAACTTGCTCAAAGATCATTTGCAGCTTAGTCTGAAGCTCCAAGGTACCCAGTTTCCATTGTGTGCCTCATAGAGGTGACATGAGAGTGTGTAGTGTGTAGAGATATATAACCATCAGAAATAGACATATGGACTCAGCCTTCCTTTTCACTCGAAGAGCTATATGGCAGCTGTAGCTAGAAGTAAGAAACACACAAAGCAAGCAGCTACACTACACTAAGTGCTACAACACTATGTACTACACAACCTTCATTCAAAAGGACATCACACCAAAGTCCCCAACAGTAACTAATAATGGATCTGAACATTATGTATCCTGCTTCCTATTTAATCTTTCAAAAGTACATGATAACAAGAATTGTAATTTCTGCTCAAAATCTTTACTTACATAAAAAAATCATCAAATTTCTCATCAACTGCTTGGCTGTCAGAAATAAATGCTTCTTTTTAACACTTTAATTGACAATTTCATTGGCAACTTATTTGACTGCAATTAACATTTCTACTGCATCCTAGTTTTGCTCTGCAACACATTGTGCCAGGCATACAAAGTTATCATTATTTTGCCCAAGAACCGGGTCTGGTTTGAAATGAGAATATCAAATGACATCCTCTATAAAGTACACATGTTTAATGATCCCTGTAGACTAAAATCCACCCATTATCAAGAAGGAAACTTTATTGGTTGTTGTTTTAATGAGATCTGGTACCTTGAACTTAAACTTGAATGTTCTAATGAAAACCAGGATGTCAACGTAAAATTTATGAATCACAAAGGATTAAACCTATAGTGGGTAAAAAATAAAAGGTCTAGTCAATCTTGGGTACTGTTTAATAAACTGACATGTAAAATGCATCCTTCAGCACAAAACGAACAAACTCCTTGAGATTGTCTTCTTGAAAAAAAGAATACAAGTAATTTTTATTATATAGTATTTAAAAAAAAAATTGGAACAGAAATTCAGTGGGTTTTGCTCTTAAACCATTGCATACTATATCTAACAACAGTTTTGAAAACTTTTACATAAAGTTTTGATTTTACTGATATATTCCACTGGCTGTAGTTTCTATTACTTTTGTATTTAATGTCACATGAAATATCTTCCCTCACAAGGCAATTTTCTGAATATTTGGGGTAAAGCAGAGATTATATAGATCACCTGTGATTTTGAACCACTCCTTAAACTTTCTGAAATTAACTATACATAATCTTGAATTCAGTTTCAACTGTCTTTGTTACTTTTCAGCCTCTCAAAATGCAAGTTAATTCTTTTAATTTTTTAATTTTACCTTAGGATCATTGATGCCCTTACCAATGCCTCTTGAAAAGCTAGAGAACACCCCTAAAATGCTGGGTTTTCACCACCAAAGCAAGTTATAGTTTAAAAACTGTAATTTTTAAAAGAAAAATAATGCCCGAGTTGTTACATATTTGAATGGAAAACTACATGGAAACCAAATTTCAGTCTTTTGTCATTAGGAGCTGTTGAATTATTAAATGTCAAAGTTGGCCAAGCCATGCTTGAATCTCAAGACATGCACCATTGAAAGAATACATTGTTAATCAAAATGTTGAAATGTTTCTCAATATTTTATGGTTACATAAGCACAAGTATCATTTCAAATGAGATTTCAAGGTCAAGTAAAAATATGTATTGTCAAAATAGTAACTGGTAAAAATAGAAGTCAACATCTAACTTCTGCTCTAGTTTCAACCCTCTAACTCAATTGCTGAATTTTGGCAACCTACCCCAAGGAAATTACTTTTTCCAGTGATACTATTTCTTTGACAGGTTATTTCTTACTCTTCTTCTCATTTATTCATAATTTTCTCTGACATGTGTTTAGCATGATCTGAACCAAGAGAAATGACAGGTGCAGTCTCATTGTGAAAACTGGTTATTAGTATTATAAAATGTTCAACAGTTCTTGATCAGATGACAACATGAAAAGTTATGTGAACCATGAATTCATTGATATGGCAAAGGCCTGTTATCAAAAATGTATAATAATCATAATTGCATTTGCAAGTTTTTCTAAGATTTGTATGGTGCAAGACTGGTCAGGGTGCAAGACTTTCTGTCTTGCACCCTGACNAAATTACTTTTTCCAGTGATACTATTTCTTTGACAGGTTATTTCTTACTCTTCTTCTCATTTATTCATAATTTTCTCTGACATGTGTTTAGCATGATCTGAACCAAGAGAAATGACAGGTGCAGTCTCATTGTGAAAACTGGTTATTAGTATTATAAAATGTTCAACAGTTCTTGATCAGATGACAACATGAAAAGTTATGTGAACCATGAATTCATTGATATGGCAAAGGCCTGTTATCAAAAATGTATAATAATCATAATTGCATTTGCAAGTTTTTCTAAGATTTGTATTTTTATGAGACTTTCTGTCTTGCACCCTGACCAACTTAAAGTAAGTTCAATTTTCAACCAATCAGTTTCTTTAATCTTTCTGTTAGAAATGATTCAAGACTAGTTTTTAGGTGGTTTATTCCCACATTTGAAAGGAAAAGGGGATTGCCAGTTTGGCAATGTTATGCATGATTGGGGGTGTCCACATTTCCTTTGGGCTGAGTTTGGCCCCAGAGTGACACCAGTGAAGCTCTGCTCCTCAACATGACAGTATTGCTTGTCACCAGTTGTCTTTAGGGCCAGGGAGGGCCATATATTGTATCATATTTAGGGCATATATTACTTCCAATCAAAGTTAATATAAGAAGCTCAGTTATTTCCTTCCTTCAAGAAAGATCCTTCTCAGAGATTCCATGTCCCATTATGATTGTGTGTTCTTTTCACTCAGGCATTCTTAAGTCCACGTTTTAAATGTAATTGCCAAGTTGTTCCTGTTGACATGACCAAATTGTATTTTTTGACACAGGGAACATTTCCCTATTTGGTGTAAAATGCCAATTGGCTTTGATTTGATTCAACAGCCAATAACACATCACATCACAGACTCTTTAATCTATTGCCCTCTCTAATCAAAGAAATAAAAGAGTTGATTTTAAAAGATCTATCTGTTCTTCCTTTCTAAACTAAAATAAAGACTTGGCTGATAACTGTATAAGATTCATTCATTGAATATTCTCTGTAGTATTCATGGCAATCATTAAATGAAAAGTCAATAGGTGTTTGACATAAATATAGTAACTCGATCATTTGTCTAGATAAGATGAACAGTCAGTTAAAGACTGTGGGTGAATTGAAAACAGAGCGAAAAAAGTATGGGTTAAGCGGAATGATAGTGATAATGATAGTGATAAAGACAGACGAATGATAGCGGAATGATAGCGGAATGATAGCGGAATGATAGCGGAATGATAGTGGAGCAGAAGGAAAGATGTCTTGGGATTTCCATTGCAATTAGTTGTCGCCACCGCAGTGTCGCGCACATTGTCTGCGCATTTACATATATATGATAAACAACTATGACTCGTTTATTGGATGTTTAATCAGTAGGCTTGTTTGAACACGTAATCAATATTGTTAATTGTAGGTTGTTTATGCCAATTGGCACTGAGACTAACTAATGTTTACTTGAATTGTATATACTGTGGGTTTTTTTATTCTTATTGGTAGATATTTTTGTAAGCTCTTTTTAGAACAATTTATTAACACGCGTTATATCAGTAGAAGTTGGTAGTTGTAAGCTGAGATTGACGAGGAATATAAGACTCAGCAAGAATGTGTAGTGTTTTTCTCACGCGTTTACTCTTGATTACTTTCAAGAGTTCGTCAAATTAGAACTAGGACGTTTAAAGTCACAATAAGATGCAAAGACCAGTCACATCAGGATTAGCAAAGGCATCTGTGCAAGTTTGTGACAATGGCGACCAACGAAGTGAGGGCAATTCCATCGGTCCTGCGAAAATCGAGGACAAAGTAAGTAATTTCAAATTACTGGAACCAAGTAAAAAAGTTGAACTTCAAAATAGAACATAACAGACTAAGGGTCTAGGTAGCCATCTGCCTCTGGCTACCAAAGGACAAGAGGGCAAAAATGACCATTGTAATAAAAAAAATGGGCTCAAGGGTGTTACTGCGCATCCAAATGAAGTTGCTAGGTTGCAAAGCTCTGCGAAAAATCTTCTTCATTTGAAGAAAATATCAAAAATATTCCTGAAATAGCGTAGTGTGCCAGTGTGTTGTGAGAGGCAATGCCCTGATTCTTGAAATAAAGTACCAAACAACTTTTCCCTGTCGATTGTTAAGTTTTGGGTTTGTTGGGTTTTTTTAAGCTACTTCCCATTTTTATTCCAACCCCTCTGATATCTATTTTAAGTTTCTTTTTTCTTATCATGATTAAAAATCACAATGAACATCTTTTAAAGAGATCGGTACGTGTTGTCTATCATGGACAAATAACTTGAATCAATCTGTCATAAATTACTTAATCTGTGGTGTTGTCAGATGACATGTAAAAATGCGTCATCGTCTGAAACACAACCAATCTTACTGTCATCTTGCATCGAGGTCAATTTCTCACATTGGTACAAATCCGGATTCAATGATCTCTTGAAATACTAGTTCAGTTCATAAGAAAATACTCAACATTTCAAATACTTCAGCATTGTCCGAGGTAGCCAATATCACACTCTTCGCAAAGACCATATTTCCTTCATTCTTGATACCAATTTCAATAACTAGGAAATGGATGTCCACACCAACAGGTGTGGAACGTGTCCTCGCGAAATGTTGAAACTGGTGTCAAAAGTTAAGATTCAAGAAGTTGAAATTCGGGATTTCATATGAAATTAAAAGATGTTCAGTTTCACGAGCCGATTTCAAACATATCTGTATTTTGTTTGTCAGATGAACAGCAGCGATTTTAAGCCTTGGAGAATGTTGAAACTTTGTGTCAAAATTTAAACCAGAAGAAGTTGAAATTCGGGATTTCATGTGAAATCAAAAGATTCTCAGCTTGATGAGTTAATTTTTGTATCTGAATCTTGGCCGTCATACCAACGGCCGTGATTTTGAGCCTATCAAGTTTTGAAATGCAAACAACAAACAGTTATCTGTTGTTGAAGATTTATGATTAACTGCTAAAAGCGCCATTTGAACTGACTTTGTATGTACCAGTAACCTGTTACCTCGTCAAAATCAGTGCTTTATGATCACAATTTGAAGCAAGAAGATTGGAATTTTGAAGTTGCAATTCTGTGCAGGTTGTTGATGTGTTAACCACTCAGAATCAATAATGCAATGCGTCAGACAGTCATTTTCATTACTTTTTCCATGCGTGGAATATTGAGATTCTTCATCACGCAACCTCTCTATAAATGTGAGGCTGAAATGTTTAAACCAAAATGTGAGGCTAATTTTTAACCCCCAACAGGAGAAGCTGAGATGTTTAAACAAATTTCGACTGTAATATAGTTGTCCTCACTCGCTTCGCTCGCTCGGACTAATAATCGTCAAGTAAACGAGACAGGGGGTGTAACGGGCGTGTTCTAGCTACATCCTGGAATAGGTTAGACCAGCCGCAAGGCGAAACTTAAGTAGCCTGCCTACGACCCATTCTACGGCCAAGCCAACGTCACCTCCACTTGGTGTACCCTGGGTAGGAAACCTTGTGGATTCTGAGCTAACGAGGCTCTGGCTAGGTTGCAGCTGCCGAAAAGAGCCGTTGGAGGATGAGTACCCCGTACGTGCAATGTGCAGGGCCCATCGGCGTGAGGACACGTCCCGGCATTCACCAATACTCACCCAGGCATGTGTTAAATCCCCCACTTGTCAGCTGGCTGTTGGAGGCCAAAGACCAGGCGCACCGCTTATAGCTGTGTATAAGCGATGCGCCTGGCACAACACTTGTCACATACAAGGAAACGCGGTAAACGGGAGCAACATTCATGTAGCTGTCGCGTCCGGCCAGGGACCTCGTGGGCGACAGGCAAACCCTGTCCGTAATCAAGCGTCTGATACGCACCAAAGGAAGCAGTGGAGAGTCGGTACTTGGAATATAAGAACACTGTTCCAAGCAGATAAATTAGCCAATGGAGTACAAGAAGTGAACAGATTGAAAGTTGATATCATGGGGATAAGCGAAGTAATATGGAACGGCTGTGATGAACTGAAGTACGATCGAACAAGTTTGATCTATTCAGGTGGAAATAAACATGAAAGAGGTGTTGGTTTTCTACTTTCCGAAGAAGCCAGGAAGTGCCTAAGTGAATATTATGCATCAAATCGAAATCAGATCGTGTACTCATGATAAAGCTGCAAGGACACCCGATCAACATCAACCTGCTACAAACATGTAAGAAAACAATGCAAAACTCATGAGATAAACATAGTCATGGGTGGCTTCAACGCAAAAATAGGATTGGAAAGATTTGAAGATATCATAGGATCATATGGATTAGGTGAAAGAAATGAAAGAGGAGAAAAGATAGCCAAATGGTGTTTTGAGAACAATCAGGTAGTGATGAACGCTTGGTTTCGTCATCAGAAGCGGCATCTATAAACGGGGAAATTATCAGGTGACCCCACCAGGAGTCAAATAGATTTCACCACGATCAACAAGAGATTTAGAAACTCGGTGACTCAAGTTCGCACATACCCAGGTGCAGATGTTAATAGTGACCATGTGCCACTCATCGCGTCAATCACTCTTAAGCTGATGAAGATTAACAAGCATAAAAACCAAGTAAGATACGAAGTAAATCTTCTAGGAATAAATGCGGAAGTAACACTAGGCTAGGAACAGATTTGATGTGTTAGATGTAGACAACAGCGACTATAGCCCAGACGCTATGTTTTAAGACATATCAGTTATTCTAACCGAAAGCGCTAAGAAGGTTTTCCCAAAGGTAAATTTCAAGAAAAAGAAATCGTGGATGACTACTGATATACTACAAAAGATGGAAGAAAGGCGACTATTGAATGGTTTTAAGAAATCTAGTACAGAGGAAAGAAAAAATAAAAATAATAATAGAGAGATTCAACAAGAGTGTACCAAAAGAAAGCAGCAGTGGTTTGACGAACAATCTGCTGAAGTAGAACATCTTATCAAGGCTGACCAACATTCAAGATTTGAGAAGAAAAAACAGTTAATCCAGAAACGCAAATCCAGAAATAATGGTGCTGTAAAGAGAAAAGATGGAAAAATCGTGATGGATAGTGAAGAGGTAGTATGTAGATGGAGTGAATACATAGCTGAGTTATTCAACAATGATAGACATGAAGATGAACTTGAAGATGACGTCAAGGATGAAGAGGCCGAAATACTGCAAAGTGAAATTGAAAGCTGGAGATGATGGTATATTAATAGAAATGTTCAAAGCATCAGCTGATACAATGGTGAAAAGACTAATAAATTTGCCAAACCAGATATACAATGGAGAGATACCAGAGCAAATGTTTAAATCAATATTCATAGCCATACCAAAGATTCCAGGAACGTTAGAGTGTAACAAGCATAGAACACTCAGTACAATGAGTCAAGTAACCAAGATTATTGAAAGTTATTCTCAGACGTATACGAAACAAAATACAGGATGAAGCCTCGGAAGAACAGTGTGGGTTCGTTCAAGGAAGTGGAATGAGTAATGCAATTTTCCTCTTGAGAGTTTTAAGCAAAAGGATGCTAGAAAAGCATTGTGACCTATACGTTTGCTTTATTGACTACGAAAAGGCCTTTGACCACGTTCGTCCTGTAAAGTTAATGGAAGTTTTGAAGAATATTGGCATCAGTGGTAAGGATTATGGATTGATAAAGAACCTTTATTTCGCTCAAAAAGCCTGCGTCAAAACCCGAGGAAAAACTACAAACTTTCAAGATATCGACAGAGTAGTTACGCAGGGATGTGTATTGTCACCAGAATTGTTTTCCATTTATGGTGAGATAATAATGAGAGGCATAACTTCAATGGAAGGAGTAACAGTCGGTGGAAAGAATGTTAATAATTTGAGATATGCTGATGACACCGTTCTAATAGCAGATTCCGAAGGGCAGCTGCAAGAAATTTTCAACAAAGTACAAACTGACAGTGAAGAGGAAGGCTTAAATATAAACGCAGAAAAGACAAAAGTTATGGTTGAGATGACTGAGATCAGGAAGAGGATAAGTATTGCCAAGCAAAGTTTTATTGATATGAGAGCGATCCTCACAAACAGAAAGCTGTCAATAAGAGCAAAAAAGGGACTCATAAAATCACATGTATGGTCCCCTCTGCTGTACGGTGAAGAAAGTTGGACCATATCTTAAACAATGAAGAGAAGACTTGATGCAACAGAAATGTGGTTATGGCGAAGAATGATGAAAATCCCATAAACTGACTTGACTAACGATGAAGTCTTGAGAATGGTTGGCGAGAAGAGATGCCTTATGAACATCAGAGGAAGGCAACTTCGATTTTTCGGTCACATAATGAGGAGAGAAGGGCTGAAAAATTTGATAACAACCGGTATGATAAAGGGAAGCAAAGCCGGAGGAAGAAAAAGAGAGAAGTGCACATGGATTGATGAGGGCAACAAGGAAAGCAAGCATACTTGAACTACTACATGCAACACGAGACCGGCAGGAGCGGGAGAACCTGGTCGACAACGTCCTGGAGGATACATCAATTCGGTAAGGTAAAGCGAGGCAGGCGCCATCAAGACAATCGCAAGGCGAATGCAAAATGGTTGCCAGTCAGCAATGCCATTTGTGCATCACTGTTACTTTTCAGTGTCAGGTGTCTGTTTGTTTATTCTTTTGTGTTTTCTTATTGTTGTGCATTATGTGCATTATTCTCTGTTGGTCTGTTTCAAAAACTTTTTTGTTGTTTAATTTCTCTGTTTTCTTTCTCTGCTATCATGCTGGTTATGTCAGAGAGCAGGCTTCTTTGCCACTGGGGTCTCAGAATGTTCTCTCAAGTAGTATCTAATGAGTTTGTTTCTGTTTCTCGTAGCAATGGCATGCCTTTTCAGTCCATTGTAGATTATTACATTTTGTACCATGTTATCATCTGTTAACTCAATGTATCTGTGAATAGGATGTTGATCTCTTTTCATTTTGGCCAGCCTTTTCTGCTCCTTTTTCGTGATCTCATTCGCATCAAAGTCCCTCTGAAGGGCACCGTCTGAGCCCCAATTGCTGGGGGAAAATGACGTTAAAACTAAAAAAAAATTAAAAAAATTCGCATCCAGGGATATAATAAATAACTTAAACTCAAAACTGAACTAATTTCTATCAACTGGGCAGTAAAAAGATCAGGTTTCACTGAATAATCTCTCTCAATCCAAAAATTGTTATTATTTGGATTGTTGGTGATGGCCTCAAGGGCTTCATTTTCCTTTAAGCTCATCTCCATTATTAGAGAAATTGTTTTGTTTTGGAAGTGGGAAATTTAGCCACAATCACCACAAGAATATTTCCAAATTCTCCTGTCTGGTTTGGTGAGTCTCACAGAAAAAGGAAAAATTTGTTTCTTTTAATGGCGATACAATTTCGGCAGTAGTGCGTGGCGCCAACATTCAAAACACAAATCTGATCTAAAGTTAGAAAATCCATACCTCAGGATCCACACTTCGGATTTTGACAAAATTTACGGCAAACTGCAGCTTTCTTAGGGCGTAGGATTCATTTTTGATACTTCCAGAACAATATGACCACCACACGTGCTGAAAAACGGCAGTTTTAAAGGTATTTTGGCCCACGGTTGCGGTGGGTAGCCGCCCCTGGGCCCAAACGTATTTTTCCAAGAACGGCGTTGACACAAGGATTCCAAAAAGATATGACACTTGTAGGTCGAGCTACATACATTGAAGAATTCCACTTTTTTCTGTTCTTGGGTACACACCAGTTAGTGGTTCCGTGTGTGTGTGTGTGTGTGTGTAAGCTGCTGGAGGTAGATTTGAAGACCACCCCGGTGAGTTCGATCCGGCCTCATGAAACGGGAAACAAACCTCCCCTCACCGCCAAAAGGCAGATCGGTTTGGAAAGAAACCAGA
>RDPX01000276.1:229421-246253 GCA_003991215.1 Morbakka virulenta
TTGGTGAGTAAGAGAATTGCAATGTCGTACAAGATCGCTTGTGCCACCATGGCCACA
The DNA here is from genome assembly GCA_003991215.1 of Morbakka virulenta. NCBI lineage: Eukaryota > Metazoa > Cnidaria > Cubozoa > Carybdeida > Carukiidae > Morbakka > Morbakka virulenta. The sequence goes on from RDPX01000276.1 coordinate 229,479, forward strand.
TGAAACATCTTTGGAGCAGATTTTACAGAAAAAATATAAATCTCCTAACTTGGAGTTAGAAATTACATTTTTATACTTTTTTAAATTATCCTGAGAAAACCAGGAAGCATTATATTTCGTTTTATAATTGAATGATCCTTTAAATCTCTTCGAATTCGATGGTCCAGATCGTTCCGGTGAGTCAGCCATCTTGTTTGATCAAGCGAAAAACGAGGAATAGTTATTGTGCTACATCCGCACGAAATACAATCAGAGCTCATTGTACGGCGTCCGAGTTACGCGGCGGACGAATGTGAAACGCTAGGAACAAACAGAAACGGATTAGAAAACCCTATAAAATGCCAAAAGTGACGGAATTTGACTTTTAGAAATTCTTAAATGCACACAGATAAGAAATGCGGGAGATTTTGCTAAATATATTACATGCGGGAGGGAGACAACTTTTCACTTCAAAATGCGGGAGTCTCCCGCAAAATGCGGGAGACTTGACAGGTCTATATATATATATATATATATATATATATATATATATATATATATATCAAATAATCTCGATAAAAATTTAAAAACAGCCTATTTGCAAAAAAGCAAGACTCGTAATAAAAGAACTTTTTGCAAAAGCAGATTGTCCTGTTGTTGAAAGAAATTAACAACCAGCATCGGTAGATTGAGATTCAGTGTCAATAGCAGGGTGCAATTAAATTAGCCATCATTCACAAAAATTATACAATAGGCTCTTAATAATCCTGTTTGTTGAAATGCAGAATAACACAGCTATTTCCCATAGGGTATTATTCAATGATGATAAGGTTGGCTGCTCTTTCTGTAAAACCATAAAAAAACACCTTGGTATCAACCCCCTGATAAGAATATCACACCTTACAACAAAAATGCTAGGTTAAAGAGTTAAAGGAAAGATTAGTGTGACACAAAAGTCCTCACAAAAATATAGCAAATGATTGAAAATTTTAAAACTCAGAAAAAAAAGCAGTAAAGATTTTGAAGGCAAAAAAAAAAAAAGAAAATTAGTAAAAAAAGGATAAAATTGAAGGCCAAGGCAAACGTAAAAGGTAAAAGAAAAATGACTTCAAATAGCGTGTTTTGTTGCCTGCCAAAAGCGTCAGCTCCTGATGATCCAGACCTAATTGAACTTCAAAAATGGGAAGCGTGTTAGTTTTGGAAGAATCCACCAGACAAAAATTTCTTGCAATGAAACAATGAAATGGTTAATTGTCAATTACATTCCAACGATTGTTTGTTTTTCGGGGGGGGGGGTTGTTTTGATACGCCAGGTCAGGTCAGTTCTTGCCTTGCTACTGGTTACATGCAGTCCAGTACAAACTGTTGCATGGTCAAGTGGTCGGCGACTAAACCGGCTGCCCCACCAGTTTCCAAATCTGGTGAGGAGGGTGGCTAGCAACCCAGTAGGAATAAAAATAAGACCTAACAAAGGGTGGATGAACTCTTTAGAATCAACTGCCAGCTAGAGATGGTGTCTCAATAAAAACACCCTGTAGAAAGAACTTTGGGCCTCTACTGCGGATTTTTTTTTCGCCCTTCGTATACAGCCATGACAAAAACAAACAACAACGCATACAACAACGGCGTGGAGGAGTATGAATCAAGCATCCATTGTCTCGACCGGTAGGGGTTTGCTGAACACGCAGGGCAGCCAAGATCGTCATCGTGCTACTGTGCGCTACCGCATAGCTACATGGAATGTCAGGACACTACATCAAGCAGGGAAGTTGGAAAACGTTGTGAGAGAAATGGTAAGGGTAAAGATTGACATACTAGGATTGAGTGAAGTCAGATGGTTAGAATAAAAAAAAATCAATTTGAAGAATAACACCATATTCTTACACTCACGACCAGAAAAAGAACATGGTGTTGGAATCCTACTAGAACCAAACATAGCAGATTCTCTGTTTGGCTACTGGGTTGTTTCCGATCGAATAATTGTGGTTAAATTAAAAGGAAGTCCATTTAAAACCACCATCATTCAAATATATGCACCAACATCCAATAGCAATGAGAATGACATTGAAAACTTTTATGGAGACTTGGATAAAGCCATGGCACAATGCAATTCTCAAGAGATTGTGTTTGTCATGGGTGACCTAAATGTTCAAGTTGGTGAAGGTAGTCAATCATATGTTGCAGGACCACATGGACTGGGCAAACGAAATGAGCATGAAGATACCTGGGTTCAGTGGTGTGAAGGAAATAAGCAGTTGATTACTGATACGTACTTTCAACATCATCCTAGACGTATATGGACATGGAGAAGCCCAAATGATTGCTCAAGCAACCAGATTGATTTCATAACAATCAATAAGAGATTCAGAAATGCTGTCACACAAGCAAAGTGCTATCCAGGTGCAGATTTCAACAGTGATCATACTCTATTAGTTGCTTCTGTCAAGCTGAATTTGAAGCAACTGAAAGGACCAAAGAAGGTGATACAGCGTGACCTGGACCAATTGAAATCCAATGATGTAAAAATGGCTTTTTAACAAAAGGTTAAACTTCACATGAAAAATGATGAGGAGAACAACAGAGCAGTAGATGACTATGAATAAATTTGTTCGGCTGAAGAAATCATACCTCCTCTAACACAAAGGAAGAAGCAGGAATGGATGACGGACGAGATTTTAGAATTAATGGAAAAGCGTAGAACAGTTAAGAGATGGTCAGAAGAATATGACAGATTAAACAGGGAGGTGCGTAAAAAATGTCGGCAAGCAAAGGAGTGTATGTAGATGAAGCAGTGCGAAGAGCTAGAACGAATGGAGACATGGTGCGACGGGAAATCTCAAGTAAAAAGAGTGTTACACCCAGCTGCATTGAAGCCAAGTATGGAAGTATTTTGGTTAATCAAGAGGAAATGTTACATCCATGGAAAGAATATATACAGGAGTTGTTTGCTGATAACAGAGGAGAAATAAATATTTCCCAGAAACAATGAGGCAACCCGATTTTGAAAGAGGAAATAGAAAAAGCTGCCGCCTACGCCAGAATTGTGGCACGGCACCCAGATTGATTGATTGATTAATTTTATTTTAATGTCAATTTTCCCCCAGCGATTGAGACTCAGACGGTGCCCTCCAGAGGGACGTTGTTTTGGCAGTGAGGAATTTCTTGGGCGGATGCCCTTTCTGACGTCATCCTATGGCTTTTTCTTTTGTAAAGTTCCAAATTGTCCTCGCCCCCACGAGGGAATCGAACCCGAAACCCTGCATCTGGTCAGTGTCTGCTCATGACGCACAATCAGTCCGTGAGTGCATTGTTAATAATTTAGTCAAGTACAGAGCCGGCCGAGCCGGCGGGGCTGGGGGCTTTAGCCCCCTCTTTTGCGAAGAAGTGAACTTTTTTAAAATTAATAATCTTCTTATAAATGTGCGAGGCACGTGCTATTTGTTTGTGTTGAAGAGTATCAAAAATTATTTTAAACCAGCTAGTAGCGAATTCACAGAAAAAGAAACTAACGAGGAAATTAACATCATTGGACACGAAATATTACCGAAACAAAGTCAAACAACATCCTCTATTGATAAGGAAACATTACTGGTAACTGAAAAACCATGCCATTCAAACAGCACATTTGCTTTTCCAAAAACATCTGTCAGAAACCAATACCGTTCTTGCCAACCCCGTTGGTTCACCGAAGTTAGCTGGTTAGATTACGATGAAATGAAAGACTGTGGTACATGTTTTATTTGTGAAAAACACGTGAAAAACCTTGTAATGGAGAAGAACAAAGAAGAACCGTTCCTAAATACTGGCTTTCGTAATTGAAAAAAGTACTTGATAGTTTCAAAGAGCATCAAAAGTCGAAATGTCACATCGCATCATTAACTTTCGAGATAACAATACCTCAGTGCAGAAATTTCCAAGAAGTGAACAGCGAGAAAATCAAATCTAATTTGCAAGTAAACCGAAATGCCTCATCAAAATAATTGAAACATTGCTTTTTCCTGGTCGACAAGGGCTTGCATTACGAGGAGACGAAATTAATGAAAATTCCAATTTCATGCAGCTTCTTAAACTGAGAAGCAGAGATTTTCCAAAACTGAAAGAATGGTTGAAAAAGAAAACAGAAAAATACACGTCTCATGACATCCAAAACGACCTTCTCATGTTAATAGCACATCACATCTTACGCGATTTGACTGACGAAATGAGAGATGCGTTTTATGGAAACATCTGCGACGAGTACAAGGATATTGCCAATAAGGAGCGGCTGACATTATGCTTAAGGTGGGTAGACGAAATATTCAATATACATGAAGATTTCTTGGGGTTCTACGAACTTGAGGATACCAAGAGTGACACTATTGTTTCAGCCATAATAGATGTTTTGCTGCGAACACAAATTTTATTAGATAACTGCAGAGGCCAGTGTTGTGACGGTGCTAGTAATAGGCTCGGGAAGAAGTCGGGTGTAGCAAAACAAATCCTTGATATTCAACCCAAAGCATTTGTTACCCACTGTCATTGTCATTCACTGAGCCTCTTAGTGTATGAAACAACAAATGGATCCAAAATTCTATCTGGACACTAGTGGTGAAACTCTCCACCATGGACAAACCATCAAAGGAAACGTCAGATAAGGGATTAAAAAACCCTTAGTAACAAAACAAACAAGCCACCATTTTCACGATAACAGCGCGCAGGGTAACTAAAATCTAAATATTGACCTTGATGAAATAGTCCGGATTAAGCTAATTACTGTAAAATTTCTCAACTTCACCATACAAAGCTAGCAGACCAAGACAAACCATGGGCTCCTCGTGTTGTTTGCAAGGCATGTGCAGAATGTTTGAGACGATGGTCAAGTGGAACCAGACTGTTGGTGGGATTTGGCACACCAATCATGGTTAGGATGGAGCCTGCAACTCATGTTGACGACTGTTACTTCTGTTCAATAAATGTGACAGGGATAAATAAAAAGAAGCGAAAATCTTTGAGTTACAAAAGTTTTTCCGTCAGCAATTGGACCAGTAGCTCATGGTGCTGATATTTCTATTCCTGAGTTTAATAAGTTGCCTGATCTCTCTATTGATGAACATTCCAACAAGGAACAGCATGATTACCAAGAATTTATTGATGTTGACGATGATGATGATGATGATGATGATGATGATGATGATGATGATGTGACGACGAGGTCTTTGTGTGCTCTTCCACTATACAAACCACACTTTTTGATCAGCAGAGTCGGAGTGACTTGATAAGGGACCTCAGTTTATCCAAGGCACTTTCTGAAGTATTGGCATCACGGCTAAAAGATCGAAATCTTTTACAGCATGGTACTAAAATCACGTTTAACAACTTAACTTTGTTTTCTGTAAAGATATTCGTGGTGTACTGATGAAATTTGGTGTAACGAAATACTCTCCTGCTGATTGGAGGTTATTTATTGGCAGTACGAAAAGAAGCCTGAAATGTGTTCTTCTGCACATTACTGATGTTCATGGGTCAACCGATTGGTCATTCTACAAACCTTAAAGAAAAATATGGTGCAATAAAAATTGTATTGTAGCATATCAAATATAACGACCACCAATGGGTGATATATGTAGATTTAAAGATGGTGAACTTCTTGGTTGGGCAACAAAGTGGTCACACGAAGTGCCCATGCTTTCTTTATTATTTGGACAGTAAAGATAAAGCAAAATCACTGGACTAAAATGTACTGGCCAGTTGGGGAAAAGAACGTTAATGTTGACCAATTGTTACCACGTGATAAAATACTGTTTCCTCCTCTGCATGACTAGGGGTTATGAAACAATTTGTTAAAGCATTCGATAAAGATGGTGATTGTTTTCAGTATATTATAGGAGTTTTCCAAGCCTAAGTAATAAAAAGTTAAAAGCTGTTATATTTGATGGACCCTCGATTCGACAGTTGATGAAAGATCAACACTTTTGTGACTCTGAATGAAGTGGAGTTAGCTGCATGGTTATCATTTGTGGAGGTTAAGAACTTCCTTGGAAACTATAGAGCTGACAACTACAAAGAAATTATAAACAACAATCTTGAAAAGTTCAGGATTCTTGATATCAACATGAGCATCATAGTACACTTTCCTCACTGCCACCTTTATCGATTTCCGGAAAAACCCGGCGATGTTAGCGATGGACAAGGCGAGCGATGCCAGCAAGATATAAAGATGATGGAGGAGAGATACCAAGGAAGACGAGACATAAAAATGATGGCCGATTATTGCTGGTATTTTAAACGTGACGTGCCTGATTCAGAGCATTCAAGAAAATCTCGAAAACGCAATTTGTACCACATTAAAAACAATATTTTGGAAATTCAGAATCAGCAATGACCTCTTATCTCTTATGTAAAACTTGTAAAACTATTTGATGTAACAAAAAACAATATTTTAACAACTTTTTTAGATTTTGTTGTCCATATGATACTCAATTTCTTCTGATCTAAAATCAAAATATTTTTCAAATAGGCGTAGCCTGTGGAAGAAAAACTAGAGCTAATGGTAAAAAATGGATATGATATTCAAATTCAGCACCCTCAAATTACTCCAAAACAGTTGAAACATTTCCTACCCTACGCCAAAAACTTTTTTTTGTTGACCTGTATTTTTGCATTTGGAATATTGTTCTCCTGTTTGGAGCCAAACCCATCACTGCAATAAAGTTGATGTTGCACTTAATGAATGCTTGAGACTAGTGAGTGGTTGTATAAAATCGACTTCAACTGATGTTCTTCCTATTCTTTGTGGTATTGAGCCTGCCGACTTAAGAAGAGATAAAAATATATTGAATTTATATAATCGTGTGCTATCAGAGGAAGGGCACATTCTTGAAAAATTGGTTGAATATCCACTTACAAACAATAGGTTGAAGAGCAGAGTTCCACTTTCGAATCGCATGCACCTTTTAGCTTCCACCATAAACGATACAGCATCTGTCAAATCTTGGGCTGCTAATGTGTGGAAACAGCGATGGAGTAATACAGACAACCAGCTTTCCCAATTTATTCCTGAACCTACGGTGAAACCTCCAGGACATGACCTGAAGCGTGAACAATGGGTGCTCTTAAATCGATTACGATCTGGATATGGACGATATGCCGATTTCATGCATAGAATTGGTCTAAGGGCCAATCCATTTTGTCGTTGTGGTGAAATTCAACCCCATCAACACGTATTGATTTGCCAACTTATAGGTATTCGAGGTGATACCAAAACTGTTGATTGTGGCTCAATGACAATGTCTAAGATATTTAGCTTTTTTTGTTGTTGATCATACGCATATATATATATATTTGCATTTGGAGCATCAGATATTATGTATCTGATCCTCCAAAAACACAGACTGAAAAAACCACTGGCATGTCAAGTACTGAACAACATGACTTAGTTTTTGTTGCAATTGATGCCCAGACAGTGCCCTTCAGGGAAATTTGTTTTGACAGTGAGGAATTTCCTGGCCGGATTTGCTTTCTGACGCCATCCAATGGCCTTTTCTTTCGCAAAGTTCCAAATTCTCCTCGCCTACTCGGGGAATCGAACCCGAAACCCCTTGGTTACTGTGCAACTGCACCAATTATTACATTACTATTACTACACCAACATTAGCCCACGGTTCCTGAGATATGGAATTCAAAGTTATAACTTAAGTTAAAACTGGCTTTCCCGGTATCGACTGTAAAAACCGTCCTGTTTTACGCTTCAAAATATTGGACCTTGACTGAAAAGCTTAAAAAATCACTGTGTGGAAATAATACTCATTTCTTATGAAGAGTTTTACAAGTGGTAAGACCATATTTTCAAAAGTGTTTTGTGTGGGCAACTTCCCAGAGGAGTGCAACGATTGAAGTTAGAAAGATGGGAGTAGCAGGTCATTGTAAAAAGCACTGTAAATATAACACTGCTTTGGGAAACAACACAGGGCAAACAGAAGAAAGGAAGACAAATCGATACTATTGTTATTGTTGGGAAGAAAGATACACAAACTGCGAATGATCAACCTGCGTGCAAGAAAGACAGAGATTGGTGGCGTGAAGTTCTAATGGAGCCTGGAGCCGACATAAGTAAGTAGCAAGTAGTATTCAATTTTCATCATGTTCAGCGTGGTTCTTGATGACAATGAATCATCATGTTCAAGAAGGTCCTCTACAATTCGTATGGTGTCATCAACCGGGATGCTTTTGCATGATCAAAGGAGACGATGATGTCATCTGCTTGGATTCTTTGTTGTGTAATGAAGGTGGAAAAACTAATGCTGTTGTTGCAATGATGTGGGTTCATTCTTGTGTTGTAACACAGGAGGTCAGCTATGTAACGTGAGAGTGAATAAAGCGGGCTTCCAGAGTAAGTCACAATTGGACGTATTGGAACATAAGGCTTGTATACTTTTGGTAATCCATAGATACGTGGTAAAGGCGAGTCTGTAGGCTTCAATCTTTGGTACAGACAGTTATCAATGACATTGTCAAACACGGCCCTGTGGATTAACAAACGTACACAGGCCTAATGTTCCAAAACGAATTACAAATACAAACTATGAATTCTCCGCTGATGAGCATTCTTTTACTGCTTTTTATTAGCTGGTTGTGTAAGACAGTTTGTTTATATATCCAGACAAATACATTATATTTTCATATTCACAACAAATATTAATCTGATGAATTACATTAGACAGAAATTAGACAATCCATTTCCACCAGCGTGGCAATCACATCAGGGTTTCACATAGACAAGACCCAAAAACTACACGTTTTACAAGAGACCAGCGCCGTAACAGTCAGGAATAACGAAAGGTGCAATGAATTAACCAGCTTTTAGTTCTGAAAATAAAAGTCGTCTTTTATATTTGTAGACTATAGACTGCATATGTTGTGTGTGCTTCATATCCAACATTTTCATTGACAGGATACAACATTCAGAATCAATGTTTTCTAGAGATCTTTGACCCCGTAAATATAAATCCCAAAAGGTTCAAGTCAATTTTATGTCAAATGACAACCTTAATTGTAAAGTTTATCCTTTACTCATCATTACATTACCGCCAAGGCAGATGCAACTCCTCGGGCACATTATGAGACATCCTAATCTGCAACGCCTTGCTTTGTTAGTAAATCAAGGGCAGGAGAGCCAGAGGAAGAGAAAGAAATATATTTTTACAGTCTCTAAACAATTGGACTTCAAACAACAGTCTGAGCTGAAATGAACTCATCCATAACTGCAGTGATAGGATGGCTTGGAGTCGCATAATCGATGATGCCTGTATCAGATTTAGCACCTGACCAACCAACCAACCCCTTTAACGATAGAATAGTATAATTTTTTTTTTTTTTTTTTTGCTTTAACGTCATTTTCCCCCAGCAATTGGGGCTCGGACGGTGCCCTTTAGAGGGACTTTTGATTTGGCAGTGAGGAATTTCTTGGCCGGATGCCCTTCCTGACGCCAACCAATGGCTTTTTTTTCTTTGTAAAGTTCCAAATGCTCCTCGACAACTCGGGGAATCGAACCCGGAAATCTTGGTTGCACTAACCATTAAGCCACGGCTCCTAGTATAATTAAAATATTAAAATATGATGATCAGCTAATCACAATACACCCCATTCTGTCTTATGATCGCAGAGTCAAGCGAAGTTCACTTCCTGTTTCGTCTTTCTTTTCTTATAAAGGTAGGGTAGAAATATTAGGTTTTTGAGTCAGTATATAAATTCCGAAAACTGAAAGTTGGAGTAAGTAACTTTATTCTTAAATGTTGAATTTTCTTCCACGTTTTATAGGTTTCATCCTGATACTGTTTGTTGAGGCTGTTAAATGATATCTTGTATCCCTATGGTGGTTCACGTGTTACTGATAGGATAAATTAGGCTATTTTACCATATTTGGAGAAATTTTGAAGTTGACCGTTGCACACATGGAAAATCAGTTTTCAGAAGGTTTGTAAATTAGCGCACTCTATTAGTTTGGACCAATCACATGTGAGAATTTCATATACACAGGGGAATCTCCAATATACTCCAAATGAAATACAAATCACTCGCGTTCATTAAGATAGGGGACAGCATTAAAAAGCGTGCAGGTAGATGGAAAACAAAATTCCGATCGCCAATGATTGACGCGTTTGGACAACAAGGAGGATAGCTCAGAACTTCATTCTTTCGAGACGCATAACGGAATAGAATGAAGACGAAGATCTTTAGATTAATCAAGCTCACAAATAACCTTTGGAACCAACCTTGTATTTATCTGATCATTTTGTGAAGTGAAATTGAGCAAAGAAACATCTGTGTTATTTAAAGAAAACTTTGAGGAAAACATTCTAGCAAAAAGATCGCCCTGGTTCCTAGAGAACATAAAAAACAGAATTCCAAAAGAAACTGGAAGGATACCAACTTGCCAAAATTCAGAGCACTTTTGTAGCCTTCCAGAAATCTCCACTTCCAGAAGTCTTTGGAAAGAAATAGATTTCTGTACTCTCTTGCATAGCAAGACGTAACGTCAGAGATCACCCCTCTACAAGCATTGCTAGCCCGTCATAAAGAGACCCGAAATTTATCAATTGCATCACATGGGATTGATCAAAGGAAAATTTTGAAAATAATATAGTTTAGGTAGAGAGGATTTGGAATTGTAGAAAAGCGAAAATGTTTGTCATGAACTGGATTCGAACCACTGTCTATAACTATAATGGCCACATACCACCTGAGCTAGCAGCACTTTTCTACCTATATCCTATTTTTTTTCTCAGTTTTCTTGGCCTCCATTTATGTTCGGATCAGTTGATATGACCTTGGAAAAGAAATTGTCGTTCTGTGAAAGGCTCAATCTTATACGCGTGATTGAGATGTGATGACCATCAAAAGGGGTTTTAGGAAAGAAAGCAAGTCAGGCCAAGAAAAATTTACCATCATGGAATCATGGAGGAAAGAGTGGACCGATAACACCCCAAGAGGCGGTCATCTGATAACTGACCCAGCCATCAGACCCCGTGGCTTCAACAGCAAAGGAAAATACTGGACTGCCAAAAACAGACTCTTAACCGGACATGCTAGGACTGGCCACAACATGCACAAATGGAAACTCAGGGACTCGCCAACATGCCCTCGATGCCACAATTCCACCGAAACATCTGACCACATCGTCCTCCACTGTCCATTGACCAAGCTGTATGGTGGCTATGAGACTGTTCTGGACTGCGACGACACCTTCCGAGACTGGATTGACAAGCACAATTTGGAGATGCAGCCACACGAAACTACTACTAGGAAAGAAAGGCAAATTTAAGTGAAAGATGTGGTTGTAAAAAGAATCTGGTGAAGGACAGATGGTGGCAGCTTGGGTGGTACAGTGTATAACGATGACAGCCATAGACACTGGTTCAAATACGTTTGGAATCCAGTTCAGTGCAGACATGTTCTTCGCTTCTCTATAAGTTTTCATTCTTCCTATCTCGATTATATTATTTTGATAGCTCTTTTAACCGAAATAAAATGTTACCAAAAAAGTCAGAATTAGATTCACTACAAATTAATTTCAATACACCGTTTTTAACATTGGACCGAGACATATCAATTTCACCAATACAATTTGTTAGCATGAATGCTGTTTTGGATCTAGTGTCAGCAAATTTTATTGATTTTAATTACAAAGTTGAAGTTTAATATAATGTGGTTATTACATCCAAACTGACTGGTTCTAGACCAAACACACCACAACATGAAAATGACTGTTTACTATTCACATACCTTTTTTTAACAACAGAGCATGTACACTTCTGTGTACATACTTCAGCACGTACACTTCTGTGAGAAGATCTTAGGCCTTTTGCTATCATTAGTAACTGTTCTAAGTTCAAATAGCCCTCTATCTAGTAATTTTCTTCTCAAAATCCATTACTTACAATTCTCGATGACGTGATGCTCAGTTATCTGCTCCCAACATGAACATAGCTCTGCTTTCCAGCCGAGCCTGGTTACAGGCTGATCAGCTGTCTCGAAACAGTTTATGCTGCCTTTGTCGAAATAAATGTCTTTCATATGATGTATGGAATGCAAACAGAAAGGCTCTACGCGCCGCATCCTGGAAACTGAATTATCAGACCAATACTCTGTACCTATCTTGACAAGTCACAGTCCTCAACTAAATTCACCCTTACATGAGCCAATCAGTCCAGAGTCATCAACAAGAACCGGACCTGGCTGTCGCCTCCTTTAATATTGAAGGTTACACAGACGATAAGGTTTAAGTCCTTGCGCAGAACGCTCAAATTTATGACCTGCTCTGCCTGCAGGAAACCCACTTCAGGCCTGACAACCACCGACCAGCAATTGCTGGGATAAAACTAATTGTCGAAATTGGATATCCAAAGTACGATTCAGCAATATTGAGAAAATCCATATCTCAACATCCCCGGAAAATGGCGAACTGATTACAGTCAAACTGAGAGACATCACCATCACATCCATCTATAAGCCTCCAACAGCAAATTGTAGGAGAGAAGGACCCCCGTTGAGCTCGAGAGCAAATAGACTGTCATCATTGAAGACGTTAACTTTCACAGCCCCCTCTGGGGTTCCAATGACGTAAATGAGAACGGTACCCTTGTAAAAACATGGATGCATGCCATTAACCTCTCCTTGATCCATGATGCCAGACTCCCAATATCGATCAACACTGGTAGGTGGGGAATTGGGTACAATCCAGACCTATGTTTTGTATCATCCCCTATAGCACACCTATGTGAAAAGGAGGTCCTCGCGCCTTTCCCCAAGTAACAACATCGACCAATAGCTGTTAAAATTAGGTCAGCTATCACAGCATCACAGCAATCTTTCAGACGCCGTTTCAATCGCATAAAAGCCAACTGGTGTCTCTTCGCTGAGAAACTAGACACACTTCCAGAGAACATAACACCTTCTCCTTCCAATTACACTAAATTTTCTAAAGCCCTGAAGAAAGCCGCGAGGGCCTCCATACCATACGGCTGCAGGAAGGGGTACATTGCTAACCTAATAGACGAGACTTCAAACCTATTCTCCAAATATGAAGCAAAATTCTAAGAAAATTCATTCTTAGACGAGACAATCAAACTAGGGGACTCCCTCCTGAAAGCTGTAGGGACAGAGAGTAAGAGTTTATGGCAGACTCTAATAGAAAACAGGAGCATGTCAAGCAACAGCAAGAAGACATGGGCCACCATCAAGAAGCTAAACAGAGACAAAATAAGCCCTCCAACAATCACTAACGTCACGCCAAACCAGGTAGCGCGCCAGCTCTTGCAAAATGGGTAAAGCAGTGCCCGGAGGACCCCGCGGGCAGACACAACGCTACAGTACTACCAGAAACCAAACACCTGTCTTACACAACCCGACCTGTGAGTGCAGATGAACTGGAAGTTGTCTTAAAACAACTAAAGACGGGCAAAGCCCCCGGCCCTGACAACATCCTGACAGAGATGCTGTTGCATCTTGGAGCTGGAGCTAAGTCATGGCTACAGAAGATGTACAACAACTGAGCACCAACAAAATCCCAAATCTCTGAAGAAGAGCAAAAGTGGTCGTAATACTAAACCCGACAATGACCTGGCCTCCCCAAAAAGCTACAGACCCATTTCCTTGTTCTGCATTACCTACAAGCTATTTGAATGGGTCCTGCTACATCGACTCGGTCTCCTGATAGAAGGGAACCTCATCAGTGACCAGGCAGGATTCCGGCCTGGGAGATCATGCGCTGACCAACTGCTCAGGCTCACTCAGCATATCAAAGATGAATATCAGGAAAAGTGAATTACAGGAGCCGTGTTCGTCGATTTCACTGCAACTTACGGCACCATCCAACATAGAGCCATGGACCGCAAGGTCTTCGAGCTTACACAGGACACCCAACTCTGCCGAGTAATCAGAAGTTTGCTAGCTAACCGGAGATTTCACGTGACACTGAACGAACAAAAAAAGGCAAATGGAATCTCCAGAAAAACGGTCTCCCTCAAGGCAGTGTTTTGGTGCCTTTATTGTTCAACATCTTTACCAATGACCAGCCCAAACCTGCCCACTGTCAGAGGCTTATCTACGCAGATGACCTGTGTTTGACAACTCAGCAGTGCGATTTCCGATCAACTGAAAAAAATCCTCGAATCCGCTCTTGAACGGATGTCAACCTACTACAGGGAAAATCATCTCAAGCCAAACCCCGCGAAGACAAAAATCTGTTCATTTCACCTCAAGAACCACTTCACTGATCACAAACTCAACATCAATTGGGATGAACAGAGCCTCCAGAATGAGAAACATCCAGTGTACCTGGAAGTGACACTAGATCCATCACTCACCTTCAAGGAGCACATAACCAAGCTGAAGAAAAATGTGTACACGAGGAATAACTTGATACACCAGCTAATGAGCTGTAAGTGGGGTGGAGACCCCGCAACAGTGAGGATATCTGTCCTTGGACTCTGCTTATCAGCTGGAGAATATTCTTGCTCTACTTGGTTGCGGTCCGACCATGCGAAGAAACTTGATCCAGCACTAAACGAAGCGCGGATTTGGAATGTCCACACCCATCAACAGCATCTATGCTCTAGTTGGAATTGCCCCACCAGACATCCGCCGCAGTGTACAGAGCATGGACCAGTGCCGCAGACAGGATACTGATACAAGGCATACCCTTTTCCAACAAAAATAGCCTAGAAGGTGCCTTTCATCTTTCAATAGTTTTCTAGATTCTAAAACCCCTCCCGATATGCCCAATTCGGCGAAACGTGAAAACATGTGGCGTGGTGCCCTGGGTGACAAGGACGAACAGGGCAGTCGAGAGGAATCAAACCCACAGAAACCATAGCATCTAGTAGCAGTGAAACATGGCCCACATGGGGAGCACTGAATTGCCTATGAGTGAGACATGGCAGGTGCATGGGATCCAGAAAGTCATGGGGTTTCACGACCTGAGACCTCTTCATCTGCGGCCAAATGCAGACTATGCAATACCTATTTAGCTGGCCAACCGCTTTAAACTGCCAACCAGAGGATCTCCACTATCCAACTCCCGCTGCTATCTACACCGCCAAACATTGGTCTGACCAACTGTCATTGTCAAGGACACGACGAAGAAAAATATGACATATCTGGCTCGGATGGAAATGTTCCTTCAATTTATCAAGCCGACTGTATACACTGTCTCAGTTTTCTTCTATGGGGTCTACTTACGCAGGTAAAATAAACGTCCTGTAAATCCATACAACCACAGTGTAAAATAAGAGCCTGTCTTTGGTCCTAATCTGTGACTCCTCTTCCTTTTAGGTAACCTTTATAACTTAAAATCCATTTCTGTCATCCTTTTACTGTGCTAATTAGTTCACAGTGTATGTCAAATGGTTGTAGGGGCAAAATTCCTTCAATTTTTTTACGCTTCTTACTAAAAACGTTATCAACTTGATCATTCGTGATACTTTTGTAGGTTTACATTAATTAGTTATTACTACAAAATTAACTGGTTCTACACCAAACAGACTGCAAGAAAAACACGAGTGTTCTTCTTTCACATCCTTCATTTCCAGCAGCAGGGCATGCTCAGGTCTGCAAGAAGGTTGTTTAGAACAACACAGGAATATACATTACAAATGACAACATAATTTTATATACGTGAAAAGTTGTTTGTTGAATCCCTTTTTTTCATTGACATAACAATTGTATAAAATAATTCAGACTATTCAGCGCGGTAAATATATCGAGCTTTCTCAAGATAATAGCCTTTCTTTTTGCTCTCTTGATCATTCACATACTGCAGAAAGGAGAAATAAGGAGATTTTCTCTTTTGGGAAACTTTTAGGTGTTGGGTGATTTCGTGACAATGGCTTTTTTCATATTAACGTCACTACTACTATTACTACTACTACTACTACAATTACTATTACTGCTACTACTATTACTACTACTACCACTACCATGCATACTAATGCTGCAATTACTACTACTATTACTACTACTACTACTACAATTACTATTACTGCTACTACTATTACTACTACAACCACTACCATGCATACTAATGCTGCAATTACTACTACTGTTACTACTAATACTATTACTACTACCACTACTAATACTACCACTACTAATACTACCACTACTAATACTATCACTACTACTACTACTATTACTACTACTACTATTACTGCTACAACTATTACTACTACTATTACTACTACTACCACTACTACTACTATTACTACTACTACTATTACTACTACTACTATTGCTACTACTACTACTGTTACTACTAATACTATTACTACTACCACTGCTAATACTACCACTACTAATACTACCACTACTAATACTATCACTACTACTACTACTACTATTACTACTACTACTATTACTGCTACAACTATTACTACTACTATTACTACTACTACTACTACTACTATTACTACCACTACCACTATTATTACTACTGCTAACACTTCTAGTATTACTGCTATTACTATGCATACTAATGCTACAACTACTATTATTACTACTACTATTACTACTGCTACTACTGCTGCAGATGCCGCTACTACTACTCTACTACTACTACTACTACTACTACTACTACTACTACTACTAATAATAATAATAATAATAATAATAATATTATTATTACTATGTTCCATCCACTGGGCGTTGAGAGGATGACACAGCCTTCCACCGAAGTCTATCCTGTACACTTATTATTACACCGGAATAACTAATACAGGTTCAATTGATGGTGTTATTACCCATGATGCACTTGCCCTCCCCC
>RDPX01000276.1:246401-337450 GCA_003991215.1 Morbakka virulenta
TTCCCCCCCCCCCCCCCCCCTCTCTCTCTCTCTCTCTCTCTCTCTTTCTCTCTCTCTCTTTCTGTTAATCTATTTTTCCATCAAAACTCTGTGTATGTTATTTTTTCAAATAAGAAGTTACATCTTATACTTGAAAGTAAAGGACTTAATATAGCATTTGACACCAAGTTCAAAACTTCATTCTGGTTATCAAAAGTGTTTATTTTCCTCCGTTTTTTTCTCCGCTGACCAATACTTTTGCTCAAGAAAAACTTCGATCGTAATCTCAAATAATGACTGAGGCTAAGATCGTTGTTACATTGTACTGACAATCGTTGACATCTCAGGCATTGAAATGTCTAGAGCATGATCAGGAAGCATCCGTGTTTTAATTTTTTTATTTTGTTTGTTATCCAGGATCATTTTAACAACATTTTGGCAAGGGGAATGACAACTTGAACGGTTTGAGGCACAGCCTTTCATATAATACATGTTTTAATTTGAGATATCTAGTTTTCTCGTGTTTGCTTGATGATTCTGACGCACATCAATGAATGTGAATGTATCACCGATAATGACCTAAGGTCAAAATGTAGATTATAATTTGATAAGTAAACGGGCTGAACTGTTTACTGTAAGGAATACACGAAACAATTCCTAATTTGCCACATGTTCAAGTAAACAAAATCTTGTTAACAATCGCTGCTAAAACAGCCCGGTGATATTTTCGGGAAAGATATAAACAAAAAGGGAAAAAATTTGTTGTCGAATATTTGAGTATTTTCATGTTGTTTTTCTTGTTGTTCTTATTTATTTTGTTTGTTATAAGCATTTCTATATATTTTAGTGTAATAAATTGACTTGTTACATTTAAATAATTTTTAAAAAATCAATTACTTGAAATGTACATGCACACAGAGCACCCCATAGGATTTCGCCTCACCTAGAACCGGTCCTTCAGCAGGCGTAGACTAAAAACGAATCCAAAATGTGCCATTATACGCCGTGAAAAAGAGACATTAGAACTTGTTTTAAATATAAGCTGTCTAATATGATTGCCACCCCAGCTACTTAGCTTATTAAAAAATGTCAACTGTTGGATGTTAAGTTAGAGAGCGCGCGTGTGTGTATGTGTGTTAATGGAAGATGCCATGGCTATATTTATCAGATTCCCTAGCCTGCTGCATGCCGATTGGATTAGGCACTCATTCAGGATTATTCTTACAAAGTAATCCACAGTACTGCCAGTTCGTTCATAAACTACTAACGTAAATTATTTAATTTCTCTTTAGACTCAGGGATGATAGCTCAATCTTGCGGAGCCAATAGATAAAAACAAAAATGTGCCTGCTTTCCACTGCTGCCTTGTCCCTTCAACAATTTGCTGTGCATGATATAAACATAAGGATCTGCCTCTGATTGAAAAAAGCCAATAGATGATAAAAAGTTACTGAATACCTGGTTCCATCGTGGTGATTGTTTTAGTCCGTAGAGTGAACGCTTTAGTTTGCAGACTTTTGACTCCTGGCCAAGCTCTCTGTATTCCTCGGGTTGCTCCATGTATATTTCTTGCTCAATTACTCCATTTAAAAATGACGTTGCTACATCTATTTATGTGTAAGTAACTCATTTTGAACTCAAAATGGCATCAAGATTCGAATGGTATCAAATCTCACAACAGAAGCGAAAGTCTCATCATAGTCCAATCCATGTACTGGTTCAAAACCTCTTACAACTAATTTTCCTTTAAATCTATCAATGGATCTTTCACTGTGATACTTGACCCGAAATACCCATTTATTTGAGAGAACATTTCTATCTGTTGGTCGGTCAACTAAATCCCATGTTTTGTTTTCCATTAGAGCATAATATTCTTCATCAGCAGCAGCTTTCCATTCTTGAGCATATTCTCTTTCAAGAGCTTATCTGATGTTTGTTGGCTCTAATATATCTCCTGTGCTAATGAGTGCAAAGTGACACTGTGGTAAATCTTCATACTTGGTCTCATTAGCTTTATTTATTGCCATTCCGTGTCCTTATTTTTTCTCAGAAGTCAATGGTCTCAAAACTTTTGTGATTCTGCTTAAAGGATCTATTTCCTTCAGCCATACGCCTTTTACTTTAACCATGTCACTCTTCATTGATGGTTCAAAATCCTCATTTGGTTAATTTTTGCTCTCAATAACATCCTTATCACTACTCTTAGTGTCATTTGGAGTTCACTCTGATTCAGTGTATTCTTCATGGGCATCTTTTCTTGGCACACCATTTTCATCAAAAATTACATCTCTTCTGACTACAACTTCTCTCTTTGCTTCATTGTATAGCCTGAAACTCCTGAATGGAAGGAGTAGCCCACTAGTTTGTACTTCTCAGCTTTTGGATCTAACTTCCCTCTTTGTTTTCCTTGCACATGGGCATATGCATTGCAGCAAAATACTCTAATATAACTGAGCTCAGGTGTTCTACCATACCATCTTTCATATGGACTCACTTCACCTTCAACTCCTTTAGTGGGAATTCTGTTCTTTATATAGGCTGCCATATTACGTGCCTCTCCCATTAAGGATCTTGGAAGTCTTGCCTGGGCAAACATTGCTCAAGCTATTTCAGCTGTGGTTCTATTAAGGCGCTCTGACACACCATTTTATTGAGGTGAATATGGGACTGTCCTCTGATGCTTTGTACCTTTCTTCTTGAGATACTCTGTGAATTCTCTACTGAGATACTCCCCACCATTGTCAGTTCTGAGCACCTTTATTCTCTTCCCTTTTTCATTGGTAATCTCTGACTCAAACTCCTTCAATTTCTTAAAAACTTCACTTTTCTCTCTCATGAAGTACACCCTTGAACACCTGGAGTAGTCATCTGTAAAGCTAACAAAATAGCGTGCTCCTCCTGATGTTTCTGTACTCACTGATCCATACACATTGGTATATCCTACATTTAGTACGTCTTTGGCCTTACTGTCAACAGCTTTTGGAAATGGCTTTCTAGACATCTTCCCTGCAACACATGGTTCACAAAATGGCTGTGCCTTTTTACTTAAAATGAATTCCTCTCACTACATTATTGTTTACTGCATCACAAATTCTCTCATACCTAGCCTTTGATGTTACAATTCTAGCCCTCCTAAGTGGGTACTTTCTTTTACAGTGCAACAACTACTCTTCATGTCTTCTTCACAATGAAGGTTATACAGTCTTCCA
The DNA here is from genome assembly GCA_003991215.1 of Morbakka virulenta. NCBI lineage: Eukaryota > Metazoa > Cnidaria > Cubozoa > Carybdeida > Carukiidae > Morbakka > Morbakka virulenta. The sequence goes on from RDPX01000276.1 coordinate 249,590, forward strand.
TGACTACTCCCTACTGCCCTCCTAAGTGGGTACTTTCTTTTACAGTGCAACAGCTACTCTTCATGTCTTCTTCACAATGAAGGTTATACAGTCTTCCATGACTACTCCCTACTGCCCTCCTAAGTGGGTACTTTCTTTTACANCTACTCTTCTTGTCTTCATCACAATGTAGGTTATACAGTCTTCCATGACTACTCCCTACTGCCCTCCTAAGTGGGTACTTTCTTTTACAGTGCAACAACTACTCTTCATGTCTTCTTCACAATGAAGGTTATACAGTCTTCCATGACTACTCCCTACTGCCCTCCTAAGTGGGTACTTTCTTTTACAGTGCAACAGCTACTCTTCATGTCTTCTTCACAATGAAGGTTATACAGTCTTCCATGACTACTCTCTACTGTCTGTAAAAGTAGATCTTGACATTTTCCATGTTCAAAGTGTATTTTATTACCCCTGGAGTCTGGTGCATGCACAGAAAAAAAATTGACTGCCAATTTTGGAACAAATAATGTCTCACGTAAGGTACACTTACGCACTTTGTCTCCAACCACTGTATTATTTCGAACTGTGCCAGTCCCATATGCCTGCAAAACATGTGAATCACCAAGTCTAACCTCTTCTGGTGAGGTAAATGCCCTATATTTCTCTTGTAAACGCCTTTTACATGCTTTTTCTCATCTGTCAGGGTTATAGAGCCCCCATCAAGCTTTTCACTTTGCTCACCTTCTACCACTTTAGGATTGTACAGAAATTTACTCTGATTTCTCTCTGTTCTACAATCTCGCTTAAAATGGCCTTCTTTTTCACAATTAAAACACTTAAACCTTTTCTTTTGTGTCAGAACTCGATGACCTTTAGTTGACAACTTTCCCTTTATGCCAAACAATGCTGGGTAACTTCCTGTTGTAGGTGGTTTCTCGCCTTGGTGTTTTCTCTCAAATCTTCCAGCATTGAAATGACAAAATCAAGTTTTGGTACATCTTTTCTTGCTTCTAGAACAGTAACTGATGATGTAAAACTGTCAGATAAACGCATTAATAAAATGTACACTTGTATGTCCTCTTCTTTAGACATCTCAACTGCTCAAAGCTTATCAATTAAGTCTTTTGACTCCCTTACGTAATGTCTGACTGTTATTCCTTCTTGCATTTGTAAACTAAAGAAAGCCTTTATAAGGAATAATTTTCAACTAATAGTTTTACCTTCAAAATGCTCCCTGAGCGTATTCCATACTCCTTGAGGTGTGTCCTCGCAAGAAGTAAACAGATAAATGTTAGAGTCACTTATGTTGGTCGTTATCATGGCAATAGCTCTGTTGCAATTCCGTTTGTATCTATGCTTTATTTCGTCACTGGCGTTATCAACAGGAGATAAACCTGACCCATCGATTAATCCCCACAAATCTTTCTCTCAAAGAATATTCTTTAGCTTAAATGACTACATGCACCAGTTTGAATCTCCTAGAGGCTCCAAAGTCCACTTGTCTTCCGACATTTTGAATCTCTGTCGCAACCTGACTTTGCTTTAGCTCAATACCGCACTGTGATATTTCAAATCCTCCTCTAAACCTTGTCCTTTTATCTTGAAAGGGCTGGGCCCATAACCTTTGTTGTTAGCTATCAGAATTGATTTAATTCGATCACACTTTGTAATAGCAATATAATCATATCATAAAAAACTTAAGTCAACATAATAATAAGTATGGCTTTTTTAAACAGCAACACCAACAACAAGTCTAAAACAATAAGAAGTCCAGTTCATTTCCATAAGAATGAAACTGGCAAATCACTTCCAACACTCACGTTGTCCGTCACTTGTGACTAGACTTTGCAGAGAGATGAAATTTTCTGTTTACTTCACAATCTTGTTGTAAACTAGGATAGTAATATGAGGTATCTCCATCCTGGAGATCACCATAACTTCTGTCCTTTTCTCATTGATTTTTAACCCACTCTCAATACTTGCTTGCTCTGGGGCACTAACCAGGTTTTTCAGCTTTTCCTTAAAATCCGCTAGAAGAACCGTATCATCAACATGTCTGATATTATTAACATTGAATATGCCAACTTTAATGCCTTTCAACCCCGCGATATCTCTCATAATTATTTCGCCATAATAATAAAATAATTCTGGTGACAGAACACAACCTTGTCGTACTCTACGTTTTACATTATTGAAATTCTTATTTTATTTCACCTATCCTTACATCTGCCCTTTGTCTCCAATAAAAATTTCTGATCAATCTTAAAACTCTTACCTTCAATATCCAATCCCTTAAGCATGTCAAGTAGCTTCTTGTGTTGCATTCTATCAAATGCCTTTTCAAAGTCTCCAAAGCACAAGTAAAGCTCATTTTGCATTTCTAGCCCTCTCTCTATTACCAATCATCAAGTAATGAAAAATTCCATTTGTTGTATCTTGGCATTACCTTACAAATGTGATTTATGATGCTAATCGTTCTGTGTCTATTGCACTCCCCTGTCGCAGGTATCTTTGGTATGGTAATAAAAGATGAGCTGTTCATCAACAGAACGACGTTACCCATGTCATATATTTTTCAAATGGGAGAGCTACGTGGGAGGAAAATTGCTACAGTGTATTAAAAGTAGCTCATATGGTTAATTTTGTTGAATAAAAGTCAGAAATTCAAGGGGTTTTAGACAGACATGCTAAGATACACGAAGGTATTGGAAAGTTTAAAGATTTTTAATTGAGATTGGGTATCGATCTAGTAAGGATCCTATTATACAGCCAGTCATTAGCATTTTTGGTGTATGGAATACCACTTACGATTGTTGCTTTTCTCTTTATTCTTTGATCTCTCGATAAATAATTTTGGCATCTGGGTTCTCCATCCAATCCATATAATGATGTTTCATGTGCAACGAGCGTTTTTTAAATATTGGTACATAATTGTTTGATTCCCTTATCAATTTTCATGTATTTAGCAGAGTACAGTAGTTCCTCCGTTATGCTACCATTTGAAATCCAAATAAAATTTCACACGATAAAGGAGGTGGTATATATATGTATATATGTATATATATATGTGTATACATATATATATATATATATATAAAAGAGATATAATAAGTTGGAAAGAATAAAAAACTACACTGTCCATCTCGACAAGCCTGTTTCGTGATTTTACTCACTCGTCAGGAAATGTACATATACATATATACATATACATGTTCATATATATACATATATACATATATATATACATATATACATATATATACATATATACATATATATATATACATATATACATATATATATACATATATACATATATATATATCTTTATAACCGATGGATGTAACAAACATAAATAAATGAATTAATTAAAATAAAAAAACTTGATAAATTTTCGCGCACCATAATAACTAGAAATTTTTTACTTCATTAAAATAAAATGGGTTTTTTTGTACTCTCAAGTCGTATTTTGGCAATCTTTAGAAGAAAGAAGGCTTAGCTGTTAAAGTAGCATTGAATTTTCGAAACTGAGACTGTCACTCATGAACTAATTAACCATTGGATTGCATTAAGAAAAATCAGCTATGTCGATGGCATTATTGCATTCATGAAGAAGACAGGAAACATTACTACTACAGCTTCGTCGCCAGTGTGACTTCAGCATTCATTGGTTGTAGCTTACCGGTAGGGTTGGTGGAAGAGGTGAATACTGAATATGTGGTAATTTTGTAAAAGGGTAGGTCATACATTGTCAAGAAGAAGAAAGAAAAATTTCTTTATTTTAGAGAGACGATTTTTTTAATCCAAACCAAGCCAACAGGAAGTGAACAAGTTAGATGTCATCCACGGCTATATATCTACATTTGGGATTGAAGAAGCTACAAAATTCTATAAACTGAGACTCAAGTATCATCTTCAATAGTAAACAGCATCAGCCCTTCCCATACTGGTATTAATAATGTAACAGAAAAGCGAAAGAAACTGACAATGAAAAAGTTAGTTTTGTTAAAGGGTCTTCCTGTTTTTACCTGCATACAGAGTCTTGTATCATACCTTGCTGGGTTTTTCAAGTACTTTTGTTGGCTGTTTTTACTCTACCTTGTTTATATCGACTTCAACTGTTTTTGTTTATGATATTTTAGCCTTTCCCACCAGTTTATTTTGGCAAACTGTGAAAGAAGTCAAAGTTTCATTGTCTTCCTGAAAAAATAATGAGGGGGTCATTCTTGGTTTAGTTTGACAATGGACCTTCATTATATTGCTAAGCAAGATAGTTGGATTACACGCTGAATGCACTTAAGACAGGCAGTGAAATCATTGCCTTCGACCCCTCCTAGGCACATGAATCGTGTATCGTTGTTAATAACGTTGTTCCCTCTGTTAGGAAAATCATTTTTATCTGGTATTAAGAAAAAACCTCCTTTGTTGAATGTTAATTACAATGAGCAATTTACGACGTAGGTTTTTGCTAGCTACAAAATGTTTCTTTGGTATATGAAAAATAGTATAGCTGAAATCAGAAAAGAATTAAATTATCTTCAGCTTCTCACCAATCAGCCAACTGAGCTCCTAGCCCCAACACATTCTAGCCCCAGAGCTGAAGTAACCAGTTGGTAGAATCCTAATATTTGGCAAAAGGGCTTTGCATACACAATAAAGAACCCATCGTTTTTCTACATCAGCCTCCCGTTGGGTATATGAATAAATTACATAAATTTATATTTTAACTGTAAACAATTTTACAGCTAATGTCTCTGAAAATATAAGCAATGGATAGCCATGTATGTGACCCCTAATAAATCACAAATTTTTCCGACCAAAACACTACTGAATTCCAATTCAGCTGGACCTGAAACTACCTTGGGATCCTAGGCAAAACTAAGCAAGAATCATCACTCGAAAGGTCTGACAAAACAACATAGTTACCATTCTCTAACCATTTACTGAGAATGGAGAGGGGCGTTGTGCTGAGTATGTGTGTGGAACAGAGACTTAAAGAAAATTAAACAGCAGCTGGATGAAATGGATCGAGACTGGAAAACACTGACACGACGAAGGAGTGAAACAAAATAGACTGGTAGCACTATATGCATACCATTCCGGAGGCCAACAAAGTAGTTTGGGACTTAAGGGGAAAAGGTATCAAAATCTATAGAAAATTGAAGACAGAAAATGTCAGGGTATGATCAACTTAAGATGTTAAGAAATCAGGCCAGCTGCACAGAGAAGAGAGCCTATTATTTGTTCCACCACTCTTATAAAGAGATAGGGACATCACCAAGAAAAATCTCTGTTGTCTGTATTGAAAGGATCGTCTCGTAATGGCACACGCTAGTGACTGAATAATCACATAAAAAAAATTACACTTCTTTCAACAGGACGATGCAATCAACATTAGATCGCTTAAATTCCTTTAATCTATCATGACAATACTCTGTCCATGGCATTCTTTATCGGGCTTTCCAGGTGAAACCATGACCACCAAGTACTTTACAAGCTATTGAAGGAAAATAGGCACAAGCGACTCTTCTTTATTTTATGGAGAAGGCTTTGAAAGGGTGGTACAGCAAATTTGAAGTTGGATAAATAGGGCCTTGCGAGTTATTGAGGAGCCAACATAGTTGGCGCCGGGGGCAAATTTTACTATTTTTGCTTTCTGAAATCTGCAGCATTCCAGTATCAAATTCCGTTTGATATTTTATTTATGATGAAAAAGCATCCAAAGGATGAAGTCACTGTGCACGGAAGTGTAAAGAAAAGAGAAAGACAAGGGAAAAGGCTAGGTTAAGAGATAAGTTAGCTTCAGACTTGAAAACATCCAAGCCATAAGATAGAGAAAAGCACTAAAAAGCCAAAGTGTTACACAATCTACGGAAAAACTACATTCATAGGAAGGTTTATTAAATATAATGACGATGAACAACTGCGTAAAGATGAAGCAGCTGAGAGAAAGGAGTTATACAAGACACAACAAAGCCTTCATCAGCAAGAAAAGCTCATTAGAAAATTCCCCATAATAAAAGCTACAGAAGAAAGTAAACAAACCAAATTTTGTTGACAGCCAGGGACATAGGAAGCGTCTAAAAAATGGGGGGCCTGCTCAAAAAAGTGACACATGGCCACTGATTTTAGTCAAATCTCAAATATTATGACAATCTGACTGAGATGCTCGGAGTTTTTGAAGTAGTTTCAGTTATAAACGTTAAATCACACTGCTTACAATCTGTGCATGAATCGTACCTTTCAGCACTGTGTGTATTGTGATTTCCTATTCATTCTTTCAATGCAGATGGCCGACAATGACCAAGTCTGATCGAAAGATAATGCAAACTTGTGAAAATAATGTTGACAATCCTCCTCATGGAAAGCCTTTATCACAAACATCGTTCTGGGCATGTTCTGGGTCTTATCTTAGTTGAGAATTTGGGCAAAGGATAAGAGGACACTTTGGGTTTGGAAAGAGCACTTTTGTATAGTTTGCCAAAAGGTGAGGGTCGATGGTCCCCCTGTCCCCCCAGTTCCTACGTTCTTGTTAAGAGCAAGACCTGGGCCTATCAAGTTATGAATAAAACTCTGAACTCAATCAAGAGGATTAGGATTAGACAATAATCAATGCAAGAGAGGATGCTAAAATTTATAAAGATACAAAATTGCCTCAGGTATAAGGTACTCTCTCTCTCTCTCTCTCTCTCTCTCTCTCTCACTCTCTCTCTCTCTCTCTCTCTCTCTCTCTCTCTCTCTCTCTCTCNNNNCTCTCCTCTCTCTCTCTCTCTCTCTCTCTCTCTCTCTCTCTCTCTCTCTCTCTCTCTCTCTCTCTCTCTCTCTCTCTCTCTCACGGCATTCAAAGAACCAACTTTTTTAGAAGCAAACTTACAATATTGCTTCAATAACAAAACTTTTATGTTATAACGCAAATAGTTTTTAAAATATTTGAACAGCAAAATGCTCACGGTTGCAAGACGTAAAACTCGCCGTTTTTTCAGTCACATGTTTTGTGTCATTTTCTGTTCATCTTTGACAAATGCTGTGTCAGACACCTCTTCCCATGAAGTGATCTAAAAAATTTAACCACTTAATAACAAAAAAAAATTTTTTGGTTAGGAAACAACTTGCTTGAGAACCTTTTTCTTGTAAGATATCACCCCTGTTTCTTCATAATATTAGGATTTCATTTACATGGCAATTATTGAGCATATCTTAATTCACCTTTATTATGATGTTCAAGGTTGCAAAAGCAAAAAGTAGGGCACCTCCGTCTTTCACAGACCAATCATCTTTCGGATACTTAACATTGATTTCCGTCAGCACCTACGTATTATCAAATCAAAGATAAGAAGACAATTGACAAGGGCATTTATAAATTATTCAAGAAATTAATAATTTATATTAAATTGAAACTCAATACGAAATAACAAAAATCATTTATCTCTTGGGTGAAAAATAATTTTTTTATAACAATCCTTCACTTGATTAAGTTCCTCAGAAATAGGTTTGATCTTTAATTTCGTGGCTTAAAAAGTATTTCAGTCTTACTCTGGGTACCTTTAAATCAGGGGTGGGCAACCTTTCTAGAGAGTGGGCCAAATCATTCAAAAAATTTCTTCACGTGTGCCAAGGGTAATAAGAAAAGCGAGAGTGATAATGATACATAACGATAAATTTGCAGCAATTAGAATACATTTTGTAGCTTTGGTTAAACGTAACCAAACTATACTAAACTAAACTAAACAGAGCTCACAAATTAATGAAGGATAGTAATGTTTACAATGCTAAAAGCTAGTTTTTTAGTCTTATATCTCATTATTTCTAGTGAGATATCAGGCATTGTTTTTCGTTGACTAGTTTGTTGATGTCAGGTCTGACAGAAAGGTGCGAAATCCTTAATTGTCTTTTCAAATTAGGGTCTGAGAGCTAAGCCCTGTAGTTTGTCTTAACGTACTCCATTTTGGAAAAAAAATTGTTCGCAGCGGTAAGTGCCCCCGAAGTAACCCACACACCTTTTTGCCAATTATTTTATGTTGGTCAAACCCTCTTCCTTTGTTACAGACAGCTGATTAAAGCTGAGCAGGTTGACTTCTGAATGAGCATTTTTAATTCAAAATGGCTTTGCATGTCAAAAAGTTCGAGTTGATTGAAATTTTCTTGAATAACCGTTTATGTTCACTCTGAATGGATCAGTAAATAATTGAAATTGGTTTTCGTTCATCCTAAAATCCTGAAATCGGGATTCGAATTCTTTTGTTAACATCTTCATGCAGTGTGCTTATTTTTCAAATTTCACTTGGGAAATTTTCACTTCCGATGTCAAAAGTTGAAAATGAGATGTGTCCTTTGTGCTGAGCTGTTCCAAAAATAACTTCAGTTTTCTTTCAAAGGCCAAAACATGCTAAAACATTTTGTTACATAGCTGAGCTTTGCCTTAAAGCTTGATGTTAAGGTCAGAGAGATGGCATTCATATCTGTTAAAAATGCAAGGTCATTGAGCCAGTTATCGTCGCTGAAAAACGAAATGTCCTGCTCTTTTCCATCCATAAATTCACAATTTTTTTCTCTTAACAGCCAGAATCGTTTCAACGTAGTTGATGGACTTAGCCCACGAACATTAGAAAAGAAAACAACATCCCCATATTCGATTTCCAAGTCATTCAATATGTCCTTAAATTGGCGGTAGTTAAGAGCATGAGATCAAATGAAATTTACAGCTCTAACCACAGGTTTCATGACATCTTCAAACCCAATAACTTTACAGCACAAATTTTCTTGGTGAATGATACAGTGGCTGACCAGCACATTGCATGCATCTAAATTCATTTCTTCTGAAGGGATTTTTATGAATCCTTTATGCTTACCAACCATCGAAGGTGCTGCATCAGTGGTTATCCCATATAGTTTTGTCTTGTTGAGTTTGTATTTATCAAAGAGAGTTATCACCTTATCTGCAACATCTCTTCCAATTGTTGTCCCTTTCAAATGATACAAAAAGAGGAGTTACTCTTTCACCTCGAATTCATTTGTAACAACTCGAACAAATACAGCGAGTTGTGCTGTGTCTTTAATATCTATGCTTTCATCGAGTGCAATACTAAAAGCAGCACACTGTCCGACCAGCTCTTCCAATTGGTTTTCAATATTCTCGTTCATTTCTTCTATTCTTCTTGTGACAGTGCGTCGAGAGAGGCTGATGTATTCGATATCCTTTTTCTTTTTTGGGCAAACTTCATCGACAAAAATTGTCAAGCAATCCTTTACTAACTCTCCGGCACTGAATGACTTTTCTTTTGATGCAATCAGTTCTCCAATCTTTAAACTTACTTTAATTGATGCCTCTGTATCTCTATTGGCCGTAGAAAAAAAAGCTTTGCTGGGTTTCGATGAATCTTTTGAGGCTTAGATACTTCTCCTTTCTTATCTGGTCTTTAAACTTGTCAAACTGTGTTGCATGCTTCCTCTGATAATGTCTCTTTACTTTGTACTCTTTTATAACGGCAATGGTTTCACTGCATATCAAACATAGAACATTGTTGTTCCTTTCTACTGCAAAATAATATGTTCCTCAGCTTTCCTTGAACATACGACACTCTGTGTCAATTTTACGCTTTTTGGCATTCTTTCCTCTTGTCATCTTTCAAACAACACTTGAATGAAAAAAGAACTCCAAAAGAAAATAGAACCACGAGATTATCTTTCTTTGCTAAAATCACAGAATATAACTCTGACGAAGTTAATTCTGTGCAGGCAATTTTTTATTATGCTTTCAAGAAAGGAAATACAGGAATATCCACCAAACAACGTAACAGACTAAGACCCCATTTACACGACACCGGTGCGATACATATCACATTGCCAAAGCAATTTTGTTCGTGCGCTTTCCTTACATATAGAGAGAAACAAAGAGAAAAAAAACAAAAGACAGATTATGAAAATTAAAGCTTAGTGCAATGTAAGAATTTCTTTGCTTTTAATAGGGTTCTGACGGTGCTTGAATTGTAATAGTTATATGCCTCAACCTGTCTTTTTCTTGTCATGATCGATAGATAGGATTGTGACCTCAATCCAAATTGCTCGCATCGTTCAAAATACTTACTCTTCAGAGGAAAATGCGATCCAAAAGGCAGCAAGTACTCTTCAAAAATCTGATAATCACATCCATAATCAAACATGCACTCATTGCGTATAAATTTTCATTAAAGTATCTAGAACTTTATCTTATTATAAACAAGAATAATTCAAAATATTAACTAATCACTTTAAAGTAGAGAAATGTTTAAATAGTCATACCACGCCATTTCGACTTGTTTGTAATTTTTGTCTGATAATTCAATATAGAAATCATGTTGTAAGGCTCCATATTCTCTGTTAAGGTGGTATGGGCATGTGATCAGAAGGGAAGAGAACTATATCGGGAGGAGAATGTTAGACATGAGTCTGCTAGGGAAGAGGAAGAGAGAAAATCCAAGGAGACGCTACGTGGATGTGCTAAAAGAGGACATGAGGGGGTTGGGAGTGAGAAGGGAAGATGCTGCCGACCGCAGCAAATGGAGACGTATTATCCCCTGTGGCGACCCCTGACAGGGAGAAGCCGAAAGATAAAGAAGAAGAAGAAGATTCTCTGTTAAGAAAACGTCTTGCATGGTTGTATCAAAGAAGAGTCTTCTAAGTGCCAGTTCATAGTAAATGGGCAAGCGATAAAACAAGTAAAAAAGTTTATTTACTTAGGGAGTATTCTTACAAGCGATGGTAGATGTGACACCGAAATAAAAAGAAGGATCGGAATAGCAAAGAAAGCTTTCAAAGATCTAACAAATATTTTGACACACAGGAGGATTAAGTTAGATACAAGAAAAAGGATATTAAAATCTTATGTATGGCCAGTTCTTTCAAACGGTTGTGAAACATGAACAATAAGCAGGAATATGGAGGAGAACTAAAATCTTTAGAATTATGGTTTTTCAGCGGTATGCTAAGAATTTCATGGTTAGATAGGCAAAGCAATGAAATTGTTTTAGACAGGTCTGGAGCACATAGAAGTCTAATCAACGTAAATACAAAGTGGCAAATGTCTTTTTTGGTCATATATGTAGAAAAGAAAAGCTTGAAAATTTAGTTAGCACAGGAAAGATATAGGGAAAAAGAGCTCGTGGCAGACAGTGACAAGGCTATATCGCTAGCATGAAGAGAAGAATGGGTCAATCTTGGTCAGGAGGTGAAATCATCCAACATACAAAGAACAGATATTTAGTGGGGTATGATCGTCAACGTCGATAGACTGGACACGTAGATAGATAGATTGATTGATTGAATAATTACTAATTACTTGACTAAAATCAAGTAATTAGGAGGGCTGTTGCCCTCTTCGGTCGTATCTTGAGTTTTGTATACTTGCCTGCAAGACCTCTAACCTGGATCTGTGGTCTTTGCATAGATAGAGACTGATTCTCTGCCGATCAATAGGAAGTGTCCTTCAGTGGAGAAGCTCAGAGGAGCGATTCGTATGTCTTCCTTTTTGTGTCGCATTGCGTGTTTTCTGTTTTCCTGTGTTCTGCTTTGTTCTATTATGCTGTTTTATGATTGTATCGTGTGCTTTCTTCTTCTTAACTTGTTTTGTCCATTCAGGTCTTTCATAAAAGGACATCTGTGAAAGGAAAAAAGGAAGCGATGTTCATCAATGAAAGCCCAGAAAAATAGTATGCACATTACAGCATGTTGCCGACCGTGAAACTACCGTAGCCATTTGACCATCTGTCCCTCTTTCTAGTGATAAATGCCTCATTTTCAGCTTCAGTTAAAAGTGAACTGTCCTACGATAGCCCAAATAAAGTAGCTGTTCCTTCTTGTTTCATTGGAGTGGACTGAAAATGGAAAAGCAAATAAGAGGAAGTGAGATCGTCAATTGCTTGGATCATCGTCGTTCAGTCCATCTTCAGCATTGAGGGTCGGTGATCTGCGTTGCCGTCCACTCCAGCTTCCTCCATCTGCGTCTGTCCCGACATGCTCTCGTACATTCGTTCATGGTCTTACCCGTCCAATCGACAATGTTGTCGCTCCATCTCATTTTCTGCCTTCCTCTCTTCCTTTTTCCCTCTGTCATTCCTTGCAAGATCTCAGGTGATATTCCACCTCTCCTTGTGATGTGTCCAAAGTACTTTAGTTTTCTTCTTTTGATCGATCTGAGCAGACTTCTCTCCTGTCCAATTTCTCTGAAGACTGAAAAATTTGTTCTTCTCTCTGTCCAGCTGACTCGAAGTATTCTTCTGTAGCAAAACATTTCAAATGCTTCAATTCTGCCTGTTTCAAGACCCATGCTTCACAACCATATGTCACAACTGGCCAGACAAGCGTTCTTACTATACTGATCTTGTTCTTTAACCTCACGCTTCGGCTTTTCCAAATGTTGGCGAGCTTCTTGACTGCTTCTCTACCTTGGCCTAATCTAGCTCTGATCTCCTTGCTGCAATCGACCGTTTCTGTGATGATTGTCCCCAGGTACTTGAAGTGTGCGACTTGCTCGATAGTTTTGCCCTCGCACGTGACTTTAGTTTTCTTCCGTTCCTGTCCAATGGTCATGACTTTAGTTTTCTTCGTATTTATTTGTAATCCAAATTCTTTGGAGGTGTCGTTTACTATACTCGGCAGCTCCTGTAAAGCTTCTGCTGACTTTGCGATGAGTGCGATGTCATCAACATACCTTAGGTTGTTGATTCTTCTGCCGTTAATACTTGTTCCTGTGACATGATGACCAACTGAAGCTCTCATAATGTATTCTGTGTACAAGTTGAAGCATACTGGTGATAATAGACAACCCTGAGGAACTCCTTTCTCTATCTTAAACCATTCTGATAGTTCATTCTCAACTTAGATAGCGGCTTCCTGATCTTTATAGAGCGATCGAATCAGCTTGATGATCGATGGTCGTATGCTGAGTTCTTTCGTAACTTTCCACAACTTATTGTGGTTGACCGAGTCGAAGGCCTTGCTGTAGTCAATGAATGCAACAAAAATTGGTTGATTGAACTCTCGGCTCTTCTCTGCCAGTATTCGTATGTTGAAAATCTGATCTCATGTGCCAACTCCTTTCCTATATGCCATTTTTACTTCATTGATTTTGCGATTAGAGTCATTCTGCATTCTATTTAGAATGCAGAATGATGAAGAATCTCATTGCAGAGGACTGTCATGAACTTGACCATTGCATCTCCTCCGCTTCTGATGAGTTCTGCTGGTATTGCATCTAAACCCGTTGTCTTGTTCCTTGGTAGGCGTTTGATGGCATGCTTGACTTCACTCTCGAGTATTGCTGGCTCCTTTGCTTCTGCAGTTGTCCAATTGTCCGATGCGTTTGGATCTTGGAACAGGGACTTGCAACTCAAGGGTGTCCTGTAACTATGCATCATGGGTAGGGTAGTTTATTTTTCTAAGACCTCCTGGTCCGCATACCCTAATTGCTTGGATACTAATATGTTATATCAAAAGAATGACAAAATATTTACCCTTTATGGTGATTTTGTTTCTTCCGTCAGTACTTTACATTAACCGATAATTTCTTGTATTAATAATGCAATGTCAACAACACAATAGTAGTCTTGGGGAAAACACCTTTCGAAATAAAAACGTAAGTGGAGTGTAAATTTATCAGCAAATGGAGAGTTTTGGGGAAACGTTGGAATCAAGAAGGCATTTTCCAGGGAGACATTTTGTCACCACTATTATTTGTAGTATCTTTGGTTCCTCTGAGTCATATTTTGAGGAAAGTGAAGGCTGGATACAGCCTCCAAAGTAGTGAAAAATTGAATCATTTGTTATTTATGGATGATATGAAGCTTTATGAGAAGGAACAGGAAGAATTGAATGTGTTAATATCTACAGATGAAATATTTACCCATGATATAAAAATGGAATTTGGAATTAAGAAATGTGGAATTTTGATCTTGAAAAGAGGAAAAATTAGTAGAACAAATGGAATTGTATTGCTACCGGGGGAAATGATAGAGGAGATTGATGAAGGAGGGTATAAGTACCTTGGAATACTAGAAAGCTACTCAGTGAAACAAAAGGAAATGATTGAGATGTTTAACAAAGAATACTTTAGAAGGGTCACAATTTGCTGTATTTCCGAAGTGAGAGCTTGTTTTTTCTCCATCCGAGCTTACAACAAATTCTTTTCGAAATTCATCTCGAACTATTACTTTAAAAGAAACAATAAAGAAAGGAATTTTTTAGAAATTGTTGGGTTTGTATTTTTTCCACTGGTAAACAGTAACAAACTGATAAGAGAGGCACCAGCTGCAAACAATATGATGAACAAAACCCTAATCAGTTTATAACTAAAAGAAATTTATTACCATTGTTACAAAAACAAATGAAATCATTTATAAAGTGAGATTCTTGTTTATGTTATCTCAAATGAGAGAAGGCTGCCATTGAAAGTGGTGCATTTGTAATACATTTCTATTTTAGAAAATTTTCCTTTTCCTTCGAAATTTACATTTTATCGGAAGGTTTATGGCTTCTTCTTTATTTTTTGTTTTCCCCTGCTTCTTCTTTATCTTTTCTTTTTCTTCTCCATTGCAATCGACATCATCTTTTTCTTACTCTTCTTTATCATTATCTTTTTCTTCTTCACAAATTTTTTTTCTTCTTTTTTTTATCATCTTCGTCCTCGTCACTACCTTCTTTTTCTTCTTCTCCGTCTTCATCATCTTTTCTTCTTCACAAATTTCTTTTTCTTCTTTTTTTATCATCTTCGTCTTCGTCTTTGTCACTACCTTCATTTTCTTCTCCTCCGTCATCGTCATCTTTTCTTCTTCCATTTCTAGTATTTTCACTTCATTACGAGTTAAAAGAGTAATCTCATTAAACCATTTTATCTCAGATTCTCTCTTTTTTAATCATGTTTTTTTCTGTCCAATACTTTTTCACTTCAGTGCAAGTGGTTCCTCTCTGCGGAACTTGAAGAGAATTGACACAAAAGTGTTGAAAACAAAACAATGATATTCAATCGAGTGAAAACACTACATATTATACAAGGGTGTTTTTTCAAAGTCCACATTTAAGTTCATTACAAATTAAACTATTTCCCCTGTTGGGTACCTTTGCGGAAGATGGTCACCTTTGAAGCATATGTAAAGAGTTTTCGAGCTCTTTGTGTCAATACCGCACAGACGGTAACAGTTTTTTTAACTTTTGCACCTGTTCCCCGATAGTTCAAATAAAACAATTAGATATAAATTTTCTAGAATAATGGTCCATCCTAGAATATTTCATGTTCTTCTTATGCTGACCTGCTTAGTTTATCAAGTTGCACCTTATTTATAGGTACATGCAATAATCTGCCCACTTTTCCTTTTCTAGCCAGAGGTTTTATTATTACCAAGGGCATCTTTCTCCGTGTACCGACTTTTCGTCCAACGACACATGTAAAATAAGGTGAAATATGTAGAATAAAACATTAACATGAAAATAAAATTATACAACAACAATAGCACAACACATTAAACAAAAAAAACAAAAAATCACTTCCCAACATCAAAACTATTAGCCTACATATACACACACACACATACACACACACAAACACATAGAAACAACTCTCGAACATCGATACACACAAACACACACATAACTTCTTTGCTATCCCTGAACTTAGATCGGCGCTTATGTATGAATGGGAACAAGTATACAAGAGAAAGAATGTAATTGAATAAAAGCAAGTACGAAAGAAGGAAAAGAACAACAAATGAAGGGAATGAAAGACGGTTAATATTTATATAATAAAAAATAAATATAATAAACCATTGAAAAAAAAGAGAAAACAGAAAATAATAAATACACAAAAAATGTAACGTCTTGTTACATTTCAGCCAAAAAAAGCCATTAAAACTTAAAATTAGACCCAAAGTCTATCGGACGAAATGACATGGCACCCATTTTCTCATTCTAGAACTAAATATAAATAAATATTCCTATTTTTCACTTGGTCCATTATCCTGAAAAAAAAACAATCAAAGAAATATCACTGTATATATGGCCATGTTGATGTATTGAGCTTGAAATGTTATTTTACAGTTGCTTTTTTTGGGAGTATATACTGTATATATATGAATGTATGTATGTATACTGTATTTTTTGTAATTTTGTGAATTGACCATTTGGCAGTCGTCAAAAGCATTGGAAAAAATATTCAATTGTATTCCTCCAGGACCATAAAAAGAGTTTGTTATCTTGGCACCAAGATATATAAATTCGTCAACGTTTTCAATATTTTCTCCGTTGACTTTTGTCTGTGTGATCGGTTTTGGTACATTATTTTTCTTTATTTTCATGACTTTTGTTTTACTTCCATTTAGAAATAAACCAGTGGCTCCAGTTGCAGCCTTTACTCTATCGACAAGATCCTGCAGCTCATGTATTCTACCTGCCAAACGCACAGTGTCATCTGCATATCCTAAATTTTAACTTCTTTATCGTTAGCTTTAATACTACTTTTAGCATTTTCTAGGGCTGTCCTCATGACCATTTCAGAATATATACTAAATAAATGTGGTGACAGAATACATCCTTGCCTCACTCCTTGCTCGATTTCAAACCAGTCAGTTAGACGATGGGATGTTCTAACAGTTGCCTTCTGGTCACTATTGACTTTACCTATTAGTTCGACAATATGTTGACAGAAACCCATATCGTGCATATATTTCCAGGGAATGTTATGATCTACTGTATTGAAGGCTTTTTTAAAATCTATGAAACACAAAAAAATATCAATATTACGTTATCTGTTTTTCTTGATCACCATTTTAAGATTTGATTCCTAGTACTTCTCCCAGGGCGAATGCCGCATTGAACTTCATCAATTTCCTGATGTAAACGAATTCTCTTGGCAATAATATTTAGCAGAATTTTATTTGTGGCTTATTAAAGAAATGGTTCTGTTATTGGGGCATTGATGCACATCACCTTTTTAGGAATTGGTACAAAGACCGAAGGTACCCAGTCTTCAGGCCATGTTTTATTGTGTCATATATTTAAGCACAGCTTATGGAAAAGGCGAACAACAGCATCACCACCGTGCTTCAAAAACTCAGATGGGATATTGTCCAGACCAGGAGGTTTGTTGCATTTAAGGTCTGAAATGGCTTGTTTTACTTCGGAGAGGAGTGGAGGAGGTTTTTCGTGAGAGAGATTATTTCGTGGAACCGTGTGATTAACTATGTTTGGATTTTTGTCATACAAAACACTGCAATACTCTTTCCAGCGGCTTTTTACATCAACCGCTTTAGACAGAATATGACCATCATCTGATTTTATTGTGTCAATCCTTGGACTGAATTTATTTGTAAGTCTTTTGACACCTTGGTAAAGGTCTTTTGTGGAGTTTTCAACCGATTTTTCTTCGATTGTCTTACACACATTTATTTTAATATTTTGTTGCGCCTCATTAACCTCTGAACTAGGCGGCTTTGAACACGGAAAAATGTGACTATCAACAGCACTATCGTTTCGAGAGGACTTCACCTTCCTGCGGTGTTCAATTGCCTCGAGCGTCTCTCTGAAGATCCAGGGTAACTGCCTGGTTATTTTCTTAGTTTTCTTATTTTGTTTGCAAGCTCTGGCGTGTAGTTGTCGTTTGGTTCAGAGCAGTCTAGGCGTATTGGAACGTTAGGCTTATTTCTAATGCGCTTGATTCTTAACGTAAAGTCCATAGCTAATAGCTGATGGTCGCTATTACACTCAGCCCCAGGTCTTGTTTTACAGTTTTTGATGGAACTTCTCCACCTCTGTGAGATCAACATATAGTCGATCTGCTTTCGTGTGTTGTTATCTGGAGAAGTCCAAGTGTATAAGTACCTGGGATGATGCATAAACAGTGTGTTGGCAATAGAAAAGTTGTTGGATATACAGAAACTCAAAAGATCTTCTCCTCTACTATTTCGGTCACCTAGTCCGAACAAACCATATGTGGGGCATTTTATCGCAGACCTTCCCACTTTTGCATTGAAATCTCCCATCACCAAACTAATGTCTCTATTTGGGATTTCATCAATAGTTTCTTCCAATTGGTTGTAAAATTGCTCAATTTCGTCATCACTAGCTGCAATGGTTGGTGCGTAACACTGCACTATAGACAGGTTTTGTAGTTTTGACTGGAGTCTAAGTTTGATTATTCTGTTCGAAATTGGTTTGCATTCTAGAGGTGACTATGATGCTGGCTTGGAAATAATCACTGCCACACCATGGCTATATTCCCCTTCGTCGTTCCCAGAGAATATGATTTTCTTACTATTTTCCTTTGATCGAAAGCTGCCATTGCCGTTCCAATTTGTTTCACTGACAGCAAGTATATCAATGTGGTTTCTTAGCGTTTCATTATATATTTTTTCAAGCTTTCCTAGAGCTTTTACTTTTCGAAACTTTCCATGTACCGAAACGCCTCACTGACATAAGGTTAAGTTTGTTAAATTTGTTTCCAACAACCAACTTTTCGTTGCCAGCCTGATCGCCCAGTGGGCAACGCGCCCCTTGGTGACCTAAGCGACGGACGGTATGGCATAGGTTATTACCATGTGTCATAATATATTGGAGGGTGTTTAGTAAGAAAGTTGTAGTCACAGTAGGGCTTCCTAGGTCCTTTCTTCGACCGTAGTCTCCAGCTAACTTCAAGGAGTGACCTCTGCCACTTACACAAGTGTATTGAGCTTCTGCCAGACGTCGTATGGTTTGTTTATTGCCGGAATGTGAACCGTAAATGATTTTTAGCATTACAACTTTAACAAAGGAACCGTTTAAATTACCTTCATTCAATCAATTAGAAAGTATTAAATAGAGACAAATGATTATTACTGAAAACAGCCAAAATTCGCAATGCAATATTTTCTTTTTAATTGTCCATTACAATACTGAGAAGAATTCAATACATAGAATATGCATTGGTTATTATTTTCTCGAACTAAAATGATGTTTAGCAAACGGCCTGAGTATAAAATTCACAAAAAAAAACAATGGACAAACTCCTGCTCCTTTGCACGACCTTGCTGTACACAAGGTGTATACAGCCTTGTATACAGCAACTTTCCATGAATCGTCAACAGCTAAAGCCAAAGCCCAGGTCACTGTTTTGTTCAGTTTCTTACTTTATTACTGTGAAACTGACGTTTTACGAGAAAAACATCATTTTTATCGGTGCAAGTGTGAGAAGCAAATTTCAATTCCCATTGTTATCCGACACAACGATATTTCATAACGAGTCTGTCAAAACCTTTATCGAGGATGAGGCTGGAAGCTGAAGTTTTATAGCTTATTTTTTCCATTGTTTCAGCGAATTGAAGATAAATTTGCAAATCAAACAATTTGATTGGTTAAAACTAGGCAGATGATAATATTCGCTGCTTTTTTGGTGACGTCGGATGACTCAAACAAAAGATTAATCCAATCCAAGGTCTGCGGCTTTGCATTTGATTGCAATCCAATCGGTGTCGATTGGTATTCACCAGAGAAACATGTTTTTGATAAGGAAAACCCCATGAATAAACATCTAGCGTATCATCTAATGAATAAGCAGCTAGTCGTAAAATATCGGAAAATGTTCATGGCCTTACTTCATGCTCAAGTCCCTGATTAAGTAAAATTTAATTATTTGAAAAAAATTTTCCACCAAAATCTCAGGGTATTCACTGACGCTACGCCACTGCTCTCATCCCACTTGAAGGCACAATCTAAGCCCTACGGGACCTAAAGTTGACTACAAAATTTTTGTCCCATTTTTGTTAAAAGGTATATATTCCACTTAAAGACTAGTTACAAATTCCAAATGTTCCTACAGCAGGAGGTATTATTTTAAAACAGAATTAACATCACTTTTAAGATCGCTTGTAAAATATTCAAAGAAACCAGCCACCCATTCCTGAACACCAGTAAAATCCTACAGAGCCTGAAAATTACTACACAGTTCTTGTTCCATTTATCAATAGCAATGAAATCCATTTAAAGGTCAGCTGCAAATTCCAATCGTTTTCATAATGTTGGATAACACATTAAAAGACACGGGGAGAACATTGAAAGACGCAAGGAAACTTCTAAAGGGACTGAAAATTACCATACAGTTTGTGCCCAATTTGTTGAGAGGCATAACATCTACTTTAAGAGCAGCATTACATAAAAACCGTTCCAAAAAAAACACCAAATTGAAAGACATGAGCTTTCTATTGAAAAGCATGAATAAAGACCTACAAGGAATCTGAAAGGTACGACACAGTTAACATCGCCCGCCAATTCCAGTCGTTCCAACAAGAACTGAAAAACATAAAAGAAATAAGCTGCCCATAAAGGAACACAGGTAGAGCCCAACATGACCTATAAGTTACTACACTGTTCTTATTCTATTTATGTAACAGCCATAGAATTCACTTAAAGAGCAGCTACAATTTCTCATATTTTTTACAAGCGGTAACCAACAGATTGAAAGACACCAACAGCCAATTAAAAGACACACATAATTTCCAACACAGCCAAACCTTATTACACAGTTGTTATTTTATTTGTGTAACACCCATAGCATCTATTTCAAATAAGATAAAAATGCTAATCCTTCTTACAAAAGTTGACTAAAATACTGAAAGACACGAGCACGTCATTAAAAGGCACACGTAATGTCCTACAAAGCATGAAAAATACTACACAGTATGTCCCATTCATCAACAGCAATGAAATCCAAGTTAAGGTTAGCTGCAAAGGTTGGCCAACACATTGAAAGACACGTGCAGAT
This sequence comes from Morbakka virulenta, assembly GCA_003991215.1. Classification (NCBI taxonomy): domain Eukaryota; kingdom Metazoa; phylum Cnidaria; class Cubozoa; order Carybdeida; family Carukiidae; genus Morbakka; species Morbakka virulenta. The sequence goes on from RDPX01000276.1 coordinate 270,327, forward strand.
CATTGAAAGATGCAAGGAAAGTTCCACAGGACCTGAAAGGTACTACACAGTTATTTTCTCATTTATTAACAGTTGGATAATCCTGTTAAAATGCTTTCTATCAAAAATACTGAGTAAAGATCTACAGGCTCTAAAAGGTACTGTATATCTATCATTAAAGTAAATTTGCAAACCATAAGAAGTGATTTCCACTGAGATTTTGTGTTGAGCATCAATCTTTGTCTAATCAACAGTAATCAATACTTATCACTTTTAGACTTTTCCATTGATATTATCATAGAAAGTGTTCTGATGAGCGTTTCTTGCGAATAGCAGCTCAGTTTGTTGCATCTCGAGTTCGTTCAAAATCTTCATCCTTGTGCAGTTTAATCCCTCGAAGTACTAGTTCTTTCTATGAATGTAACTTTTTCCCCTTCAGAAGGAAGAATTTTGGGACTCAATGGTTCCTGAGTGCTTTCCCTAATCACATAACTTGAATACCTTAAGTCTAAATTCAACCCATCGATTATCTAAAATTCCTTTCTGTCTTTTCTTCACAGTTTCATTCATTCAGTGGCACTTAACCTTTTATCTGTTTTTTAGTTAGCTATTTATTTATTTGTTTTTTATTTAGCTATTTTTTTATTTATTAATGAATATTTCCCAAATTACAAAACTAATACCAAAGTGAATGTAAGTTAGCAAAACTTGCTGTCAAAGAACAAAGTACAAGATTCAAAGTGGCAAATTTATAAAATGTAGCAATAAGTGTATAATAAATTGAATAACAAGAATCATCATCATGGACGAAAGGCTCATGGTTGAGTCGCCGTGGCTTCTTTCGTCATGGCTCTCCACTTAACCCGGTCTTGTGCCGCCCTGTATGCCTGGATGACAGTTAGTCCAGATTCTTCTTTGATGTTGTCCATGTACCTTGTTCTTGGCCTGCCCTTTTTCCTAGACCCGTAGACCATGCCCATGATTAGCGTTTTCTCCAGTGTCTCGCTCCTTAGCACGTGTCCCAGGTATGACAGTCTCCGGTTCACTAAAGTCTGTGAAAGACGCTTGTCGCATTCTATTCTGCGCAAAACTTCCTCATTAGTTACTCTCTCTGTCCAACTTATCCTCAAGGCTCTCCTGTAACACCACATCTCAAAATTTCTGAGTCTTATCCTGTCGCTCTTCTTCAGAATCCACGTTTCACTACCATAGGTTGCGATGGGGAAGACTAGTGCATTCAGCAGTCTCTTTTTCGTCTTCTTGGATATCGATCTATCTCTCCAGACCGTTGTGAGAGCTGATGTTGCATTTTTGGCTACAGCAATGCGCTTTCTTATCTCTGGGGTGTCATTGTAGTCATTGGTGAAGAGTGCTCCCAAGTAGGTCATTTGATTGACATTTTCCAGTGGTTGTCCATTTACAAAAATGCTGTGTTCATTCCTGGTGTTTTGGCTCATGATTTTCAGCACTTTTGTCTTCTTTGCATTTAGTGATAGTCCAGCATTTTCTGAGGCTTCTTTTACTCTATTTACCAGTTCTTGTAGCTCCTCCATTGTGCTTCCTATCAAAACTACATCATCAGCATATCTGAGGTTGGAGATAGTCCTGCCCCCTACTTTCACACTGCCTTCATATCCTTCTAGTGCTTCTCTCATAATGCACTCTGAATATATGTTGAATAGGTGTGGGGAGATTACGCATCCTTGTCGTACCCCCTTTTCGATTGGGAACCATTCAGAATCTCCATAGGTCGTGCGCACCTTTGCTTTCTGGTTTTCGTACAATCCCATCAGCAGTTGGATGATATGTACAGGGATACCGATTTGTTTCATGTCTGTCCATAGCCTGTCATGCGAAACCATATCAAAAGCTTTAGAGTAATCAATGAAGCATAGGAAGATGTCCCTATTTCTTTCTCTATTCTTTTCTATAACCATCTTCAGGTTAAGGATTTGATTTCTCGTTCCTCTGCCTGGTCGGTAAGCCGCTTGTTCCTCTGCCACTTCATGATCCAGTGTCAACTTTAGTCTTTTTGCAACTACTTTCAAGATGGTTTTGCTACTGTGACTGATCAATGCAATTGTTCTGTTATTGCAACATTGTAATGTATCTCCTTTCTTTGGTATGGGTATAAAAACCGAATTCAACCAGTCTTGTGGCCATTGCTTTTCTTCCCAAATCTTGGTGCAAAGTCTGTGATAGAACAAGACGCCTGCTTTCCCAGAATTCCTTATCAACTCTGCAGTAATTTCATCATCTCCTGCGCTCTTGCCTTCCTTTAGCTCTTTGATGGCTTCCCTGATCTCTTCTAGCAATGGTACAGGTTCGCTGTCTAATTCTTCCATCTCTTGATTCGTGGTTGGAATAGTGTTATTTCTCTTGTATAGATCTTCACAATACTCTTTCCACCTCTCGCGCACTTTTTTACCATCACAAATGATGTGCCCCTCTTTGTCTTTGATTGTATCAACCTTAGGCTTAAATTTCCTGCTTAGGTTCCTAACTCCCTGATACAAGTCTTTGGTGGAATTTGTAATAGAATGCTCCTCTATGGATGAACACTGCTCATTGATATACCTCTCCTTATCGCGCCTCAGTAGTCTCTGCACTTTTCTGTGTTGGTCCATGTATATATGTTCGTCCTCACTGCTGTTCGATTTTCTAGACTTCAACTCTCTTCTCTTCCCTACTTCAGCGAGTGTCTCATCTGAAATCCAGGGAACATGCTTGCGTTTCTTGGTGCTGATGTGTTCTTTTGCGGATTTGAGAATAGCTTCTTTGCCTTCTGACCATAGTTCATCAGGTGTTTTCTCATCCTCTTCCTGGAGGAGTGCTTCAAATCTGTTGGTTATTGACACCAGATATTGGTCACTTAGGCAGTTGTAGTCCAATTTCAATGGTATTCGATTGTTGTTATTGAGTTTTGCCAGCTTCATCTGTAGATTTGCCACTAGTAGCTGGTGATCGGTGTTACAGTCGGCTCCGGGGCGAGTTTTCACGTCCTTGACACTACCTTTCCATTTTTGCTGGATGATGACATAGTCGATTTGGTTTCTTGTTCTCCCATCTGGGGATGACCATGTGTATTGATGTCGGGGATGGTGCTCGAACATTGTGTTTGCAATTACTAAGCCATTTGTGCCGCAGAAATCAAGTAATGTACTGCCTCTCTCGTTTCTCTCTCCAAGACCATGTTTATCGTGGGTACTTGTCGAGGTATCAGATTTTCCAACCTTTGCATTCATGTCTCCAATTACCATTAGCATGTCCCTGTTTGGAATAGAGTCGATCGTGTCTTGGAGCATGTCATAGAATTGTTCCAGTTCCTCGTCACTTGCAGCACTAGTTGGGGCATATGCTACGACTATGGAGAGATTAAATGGGCTTCCTTTGATCCTTAGGTGCAAAACACGGTCACTAATTGGGCTATATCCTATGATGGACTTGGATACTGCCTCTGATATAATGACTCCCACTCCGTGACTGTATCCTTCGCCTTCCTCCTTACCTGAAAAACAAATAGTTTTCCTTTCTGATCTAAAACTTCCTTTCCCTCTCCAGTTTGTCTCACAGATGCCCAAGATTTGAATGTTGCATCGGTCCATCTCATCGCACACTATCTTCAGCTTTCCAGGCTCTTTCATCTTTCTGACGTTCCATGTTCCAATATTAAGAGGCTTCCTCAGTTGTGTTCTTCCAGTAACCAATTTGTCATTGCAAGCCTGGTCGCCTACTGTGCAACGCGTCCCTCGTTTACCCACGCGACGGACGATGTGGTATGGATTTCTTTGTTTCGTAGTCATGACGAAAGAAGTAGTCTGGAGGTGTTTGTAGTGCTAGTAGGGCCCCCTTTCTACCACCGCAGTCCCTACATTTAGGGGATGCCCAGCCGTTGTCCTGTTTGTCGGATCTTCCGCCTGACCGCCTGATGCATCAGCCGTTGGTCACGATCTAGGGACTCATTCGCCTAACGCATCATCCATTGAGCTGCTGCCCTCAACTTCACCGTTACCCTGGTAGGATGGGCTTTGGGGTTGCTCGACTTGCTCAAGGTCTACCCCAAGACTACGCAGGAAAGGAGCGCCTCACACCTCCTTGCAGGTTATTGGTTGTCTGTGAAAGCCAACCCCCGCTGCATACCCAAATAACAAGAATATTGTATGAAAACATGTTAACATATACCTCTTAAGCTCCAATGGCTTTTACCAAAGCAAAACCAAAGCACTGAATTGATACTAAGCCTTGTGTTAACTGAAAGGGTAAGGACCTACGAGCTGGAATCCTACTTAGGACATTAACCGAGAATATTAAATGAGACACAAGTGTAAGTCTTGGGTACAATAATATCCGAAATAACTCGTACAAATATATAAAAGAGCACCGACAGAATTTGGCTGGCAAATAACTCACTTAACCTGGAGGGATGACAGCAGACCTATTATGTAGCTACACTCAAATAATATTAAGTCACAGGGCATAATACAAAATTAATTTGGTGTTCGGTGCCATGGGGTAAATCCCTCAGGTGGTGGATGAGACTCCTTGTAACCCAATCTCAAGGGCTGCTTTGAATAACAAACAAGAAGCTGTGAACCAAACGGATACCAGACGAGTGGATAGCCGGCTGTCCTACCAGCCATGAAACCCACAATGATGATGTATAGATGTGCAAGTGCGAATAGAGCTACCACACACGGAGTAACCAATGCACCACGAGAACCCAGGCTACAGTCTTGTGAAGGAAAATTAGCCATGTGGCCTGCAAAAGGTAAAGGATCTGTTAGTACAGTCAATGTGACCACTCTCTGTGCACCCGGGAAACTCAGATGCATGATAAATGAAATAAATAAATATTTATGGAATTTTCTAGACATAGCTGAAACACACTGGACTGCAGAAGGGAAAATAAATTGTGAGGAAACGAAAATATTCTTTTCTGGACTCACAGATGATATTCTCTTGGGGAGTGACTTATGATGGGGGTAGCGAGCTAAGAAATCATTAACAAGCCATAAAAGCATCAACTCGCGTATACTATCAGTGACCTTTAGAGGATATCATGTTGACATAACTGTGATACAGATGTATGCCTCAAATATATCACACAATGACAAAGATGGAAATAGTGGTGATGATGGATGATTTCAAGATCAAAATTGCTTGTGACAATTAAGGTTATGAAGACGTGATAGGAAAGTTGGTTTGGTAGATGTTAAAGAAAGAGGAAAACAAATGCTGGAATAATGTAAACAAAACAAACTCTTTATTAGCAATACTTATTTCTACCAACGAGAAAAAACATATGTATGCCTGGATTCACCCATATCAGATACATAAGAACTGTATTGATTATAACTTAGTAAGAAAGAGATCGAAAATTTCAGTATTGGGAACAGAATTTGCAAGAGGCGTGGATTTCAGCCCCTCGCACAAAGGAGGTACTCAGGAATAAGAATCAAAGTTGAACCACAATCAAAACAATGTTTATGAAGACGCAGCTTAGATCAACTTAGATAAACTATGAGAGCACAGACTGGTGGCAGATTGGCACCATTATTTGCAGGAAACAGAAAATGCGGAAGAACTATGGATAAAAGGAAAAGAAATTTTACAAAAAGAAACACTTAATAGACTTGGAAAGAAGAAAAGATCAAAACAGGTATGGACCACAGCTGAAGTAATTTAAACTTGTAAAGAAAGAAGGCAAGCAAAAAGAATGTAAATAACACACCTCTGAGAAGAAAGTAACCAAAGACACCGAGTAAAATGTAGAACAGTAGAAAGAGAATGCAAAGAAGCTAAAGAAAACTGAATAACTGAATAATGCAAGAAATTTGGAAGTCATTTTCACTGTAGTAGTAAAAAATGACCAAGGTGCAAAGATCGCAGACAAGAACAAGTTGAAGAGACTATGGAAAGAGCATTTCCAATAGGTACTGAATACTAGTCTGGATAATCCAAAGCAAAACGGAGAGGAAGACTTCCCAGAACTATTGAGATCAGAAGAAGACGAAGGGACAACAATAACTCCTGAAATACTGAAAGAAAAAATAGCAAATAAGCTGAAGTCGTTAATAAATAACAAGGTACCAGGCATTTATGATCTTCTATGTAAGATTTTGGAGAGATATAGTGATATAGCAGCTAAATGATTGTTTAAGCTATGTAGAGAAGCTCCTGAAAAGAAGAAAATTCAACAAGATTGGGGGGAAAGGGAAATAATCTCAATCCCTAAAAAGGAAATACCAGAATACGTAAAAATCACAGATTTATAAACCTGTTGTCACATGCTTACAGAATATTTGCTAAGGCCAAACATGGAAGAATGAAGAGAGTACAGGAAGAGGTCCTTGAAGTGGGGAAAGTGGGGTTCAGGAGTGGCAGAGAAACAATGGACCAGATCTTCACGTTTTGACTATAAGCAGACCTTGGATTCAGTCTGAAGAGACAAAATGATAAGAGTTCTAAGAAACCAAGGATTTGAACCAAATTTAATTAATGTTATCACTGTTCTATTTAGTAACACGAGGACTAGGTTAAGGAAAGCAAATATCACAATAAAATACTTGAAAACAACAAGAGGAGTCATTCAGGGCTGCCTTATGTCACCTCGCCTTTTAAAACTTTATCTAGAACAAATTATGATGAAAGTAACGAACGAATACGACACAGATGTAAGGATAGGAGGGAAAACCATCTACGATCCCAGGTATGCTGATGACATCGTAACGTCACCAGATACAAAACAAGATCTGCAATATGCTATAACAAAACTTGAAGATCAGTGTCACAGGTAGCGGCTTTCAATAGATGGAAATAAGTCCAAGTCCTAAGATATTTACTTAAGCACAGGAAAACTGGAGGAAGTGAAACAATTCAAATACTTAAGAGTCATCATCGGTAAAAAAGACAGTCTGGAAGGTTATATCAAGGATTGAATCGCAATGGGAATTTCAGCTTTCTACAAACTGAAATAAATATGAAAGGATACGACAATATCAATGGCACTTAAACTAAGATTACTGTAAGCCATTCTCATCCCCAAGCTAATTTATGGATCGGAATGTTAGAAAATTAGGCAAGCGGAAGAAAAGGAGCTGCTTGCTTTCGAAATGAAATATCTTCGAAAATTGTGTGAAGTCTCTTGGGAAGATATAATAATGAAGCAAGAGGTAAGAGAAAGACTTGGATATGATACCTCTATTATGAAAGGGGAAATAGATACACAGAGAAAGTGGTTCGGTGACATACTCAGGATAGAAAATCACTTTACCTGGACGAATGAAAGAAAGTACGTCCAACGGTAGGCCAAGAGACTCTTGACTGAAAACATTTCGGAAGGCAAACGGAGACGAGACTGTGTAGGAACTGTACAGAATAACAATCGACAGAAGATAGTAGGGGCGATAGAGATATTCAATCTGGGGCCCAACCCGGCCAACATCGGTTAGAATTGAAGAAGAAGAAGAAAGCCAATGAAATCTTAACATCCAAACATGTATTAAACTGAACAAGCTTTTAAAGATGCCATTTTTATTTTAAACAAATGAATAGGCCTATCAAGTTTTAAAAATTCAGATACAATTTTAATTGTCTTCTGTTAAATGAATTATTTCCTCTGATTACTTCTATTAAAGTTATTATTGTTTTTTTAATAAAAACGTGTTCGGTAGGCAAAAAGTCAAAGATGTCTGTAGTACAGCACTTCTCTGCGTCCGACTATATTAAGGGACTTCACGTAAAATTGTTTCTCTTCAAAGAGAACTTTTAAAAAAACTGGTTTGGTGTGTTTTGTTTCTTCGTCTTATACGAATTATCCAGTTTGAAGATCTCATACGCTACAAATGCCTTGAGCTCACGAAATTGACTGAGTTAAAAACTTAAAGAAGTCTTACAATGCAGACCAGTTCAGTTTATTCCCCGGTATTTTTGGTTCTCCATAGCCATACCCTAATTGATAATTAATATACATAAATATACTATATTTATGAAGTGCAGAACCTGTTCAATTAATATTTACTCTAAATTATTGGCTTGAATGAATTTGTTTTTATTGAGAACAAAATGAGAAATCGGGAGGTTTGTCTTCAAGGAGGCGAGATACCTCTTTCTAGGAGCTCAAAGCCCACGGGCAAACACAGCCCTTATCCAATGGTGCCTCTTGATGTTCTATTTGTAAACCTTTGAGTGAAATTAGGAGGTCCTCTTTTTCTTGTAGGTTTCTCCAATGAGCTTGCTCAAGTTCGCAGTTCTACTGCAAAAAATTGCCTTATAAGTTACCTACAGGAGTGAAGCTTTGCTAAAATGTGTTCCGCATAAATACAGATTGATAACACATATGCGTGAACATTAGTCTACTCTTGCAGGGGTGGCTGCCAATACCCCTTCCGACTTGCTTAATTCCGCTTAATTACTTCTACTACCATTATTACTACTACTTCTACTGCTATAGAAGGCTTCCCCAATTGGCCCTGATTATTGTAGCTCTTCTTCGAATTTTTGGAACCCATCACTCCAGCGAAGCACACCCAGTTGTGAACCAAAACCATTCCCATCCTATTAAATCTTTTCAGATTCGATAATGATGCATACTTGTTGACAGAATTGTAAAGGTTTAAGTAAAATTATGTATTATATTATAATAATATATGAAAAATTTATTTTTCATTTGTTATTAAAAGTGCATCTTCCTATTGGAGCTAGCCTGAAACAATCAGCCTGTCGGGTGCTTGCTCTGTGTCAGCTTGTCCTAGAGGAGATTCTAGGGCATCCTGCCATCGTCCATTCGTACAACCTGCCAAAGCCTGTGCACGGATCTCTGCTTCAGCAGTGTGTACATACTTAGCAAAGGTTTATGACAAGTAGATGGTAATATAACTGATTATTGTATTATAATTACCTTTTTATAAACACTATGACTTTGATGTTTGTTTGTAGATTAACAGAGAAAAATAAAAGGTAAACGATTAACAGAAAATATAGGGTATACATCAAATTGACAAAACGAAAGCCATGTTTTGTTTATGGTCAGGAGGTCCTGTTATATTGTTCAATTTTACGTATGTTTTCCAAGGAAAAGTTTCTGGTGAATAAATTGCTGGTGGCATGTGTCAATGTTGATTGTAGAGAAGTAAATTCTTACTGGCAGGCAGAATACACAGCTACACACACCTGACCACCGAGGGCAGTGTTGTATAAACAAGCTCTCACGAATGCCGTTTTTTCACCCTATGGGCAGATAATTGAATTTGTTGTTTCAGATATAATCCTAGCCAAAATGTTATGAGGGAAAGAAAGTTACTGTTGTTGACTATTACCCAATAGTTAGAATTGTTCAATATTGTTTCAGTGCTTGTACTACAGGACACAGTCTGTTTGTGTACAGGAAACTTGTCTCTGTGCTAAGATTGTTGTATTCGACAGTGATTTTGTGTGCCAAGTACAGCTCACTGTAGTTAGCCTTTTGACACTCTTTGAGCCTGGTTTGAAAGCTTACCTAGGCTTGTTGCAAACAACCAATTAGTGAGAGGCATTCTAGCAAATACGCTAATCAGTAGTTGAAAATGAAATGCCACGGCATTTTTGAAACCAAGCCTACACATACTACCCACTCCCAATCCTTAAGAAAACCTAAGTCCACATTTGTCAACCGCATCAGTAGTAATAGAAACTCTATATAAAGGATAGACTTTGATAATCTTGAAAATTGTCCTAGTATGGAAGCCTTAGTAAAGAGGCAAGTAGATTCCAGCATTTCTGTTGCCATCTACAGGAAACGATCTCACACTTACCAGTACCTCAATAATGCTTCACACCATCCAGTCTCAGGAACCATTATTTCCAATCCACATGACCTAAGGAAAGAAGAAAGGCACCTTCAGAAAGTTCTCTTATCGAATGGATACCGTGCTCAGGATGTCCAGAAAGCAATACACAGAACCACTGGACCTAATCATGAAGATAAAGAACCTCTGAAAAGTATAAGTCTGCCTTACGTGAGGAACACCAGTCAGCACCTAAGACGAACTCTCCGAAAACACAACATTCGATACTCCTTCTTCACTACATCCACCCTAAGGAAGATTCTGTCAAAACCAAAGGACCCAGTCCCACTTGAGGAGAGGAATAACGTAGTTTAAAGACTATAATGTAAGGACTGTCCTGCCTTCTACATTGGCCAATCAAAGCGTTCCTTGGGTCAAAGGGGAAGTGAACACAAGAGAGAGTGCAAGAAAGAACACAAGAGAGCTGTTCAAAGAGGCGACACAAAGAATCATGAAACAGCCGAACAGTGCTGGACACAAGATCACACCTTTGACTGGGAAAATAAAAGGAATTTAGACAAAGAAATCAACACAACAACAAGAGAAATAAAAGAGACAATCCATTCCCAACACCACAGCAATCACATCAACAATATATCCTACACCCTTCCAGAAATATAGCTTCCAACACTAAAGAAAGAAACATAACAAACAAAACAAACACAACATAGGTATGGCGCCCCTCCTCGAAACAACTCGACCCCTGTCCATACGTAGGTCCACACTACCAAGGTATAAAACAGTTGTACTTAGTCATTTCAGTATCTCTCGAAAGTAGCTCAGGAAAAGCTTACGACTCAAGAGATGATAAGGCTCTTGCATACATGTTGTTTCTTTCAGTCTTGGTATGGAATGCAGTACAACCCTGCCAAGACATTTGTACCAATAAAAGGGGCGGCAAACGACATTTATAGAGAGTCTCCATTATTTTGTTATGGTAAAACCTATGGCTGTTTTGTTGCGCTAATAAACTGTCTTTGCTTCACAAAATTGAATTTGAAATCCTAGTTAATATTGGCAAACACTGTGTTATTTCTACCACAAAAATCGACGTAAATTTACAAACTGGATCTTTCTTAATATTTTTTAAGGTTTCCTTAAAAACAGTATTCATTAAAAATGAACCAGATTAGGGCAATGAGTAGATAAATCTTTTAAAATAAAAACATATTCGGGTTCTTGCGCTTCTAACGTGTCTAATTTTCGAATATTACGTCAGATAAGCGAATAAAAAGCTACCTCTTACATGATTTCTAAGCATACAATTCATGTGAGCAACCTATTACCATTAAAGCCAATGGGTCTATATGCAAGTTTTTTTACGCCTATGAATTTTGCATTTTGAAAAACGGTCCCGTATATAGGCCCTCAGCCTTTATATCACCCTTCCCCCTCCCAAAAACCCCATTAACTCGACCAAAAACATAAATGAAAGATGCTTGTTGGGGGAGGGTATCACTTTACGTATGGACAATACTAACACTTTACAGTTAATCAATTATGACATTAATATCCCATTCCTCTTAGCTTTTATATATTTCTTTTTCTCCTTCTTCTTCCTCTTGTCTTCTTTTTTCTTCTGGTTCTTTTTCTCTCCCTTCTAATTCTTCATGTTCTCCATGGTTTGGGTGATTGATTTCTGATTGTTCTTCAAACACATATTTCATTACCAGTACCATCTTATCCACTCTAATAATAAGGCGCACTGAAACAGCTTGAGTTGTCGTTTCTCTTAATCGAAGATTTAAAATATATTGATAACCATCCCATTCAATATAACCACATTGTTTGAGGCCACTAACAACCATATTATTCGGAACTTTCTTCCATGCCTCTTGAAACCACTTCCCCACCATTTTATAACAGGTTGTATACTCCACCTCACCACAATCCATCCAGTTGGCCCACGTCCCTTTGAACTACTTTTTAGAATATTTATTAACATGGGTATCTATTATTGACGATATACCTGGTATCTGTTTCACGTTTTTGCTGTAACAACTTTATCACTGTTGTACCGAGGTTTGTAATCAAAGAGGCTCATTTTGTAATTAAAACCCTACCGCGTTTTGTAATAAATATTTGGCACGTTTTGTAATGAGGTCATTATCTTTAAAAGACGTTTTTTCACTACTTTATACAGACATATATGCATGCATACATACATACATACATACATACATACATACATACATACAGTATTGGGAGTAAACTTCAAACAGCCAGATGTTAAGGCTTCTATTTTGACAAAATAATAACATAAAGAAAAAAACAACAAAAAAACAAAAACAAACAAACAAACAACTTATACATCACAAACAATTTTACACGACTCGAGACGCAATACATAAACAAAGCCATAGAAGTGCTTCAGAAATTTAGATGAGAGACAGACATAAGATAGACCATGTTGGTAACAGAGGTCCCGGTCTTGTGACCGGTAGTGGCTGCTTTCCATATGTGTTACGGGTACCCAACACTCAGTATACCCTCTGTTACAATGATCTAAAAAAACATGGTGAAAAAGAAAGATATATATATATATATATATATATATATATATTCCGGAAGGAAAAGATGGAAAGTGATCATTTGCCATCAGCTTCATGCAGTTAAGTACAGGTTATCAGTGATCGATCAGGAAGAGAATAGAAGGTAAAAAGTCAAGGACAGAAGATAAGACAATAAATTCACAGAGTAGTCAAATCTGAGGTAATGTGGAAACATGTTTTGTCAAAAGAAGAGAAAGCATCAAAATGTTTGCCATAGACTTTACACACAACATTCCTTAATTTATTTTGAGAAGCTCGTTGTGTCACCATCCTACCGAAAAGCTCTTTGATCTTGACGATGAAATCATCGTAGAGAAGAGAAGCACGAGCGATACGTAGAGTTTTGGATAGTAGTGACCCATAGAACACATGACGACGTAAATTTCCGGATAGATCCGGCATTCGAACGATATGAAAAAAGGAAAAGTATCATGCTTGTCAAATAGCTTGTAAACAAATAATCCATCTTTGACTGTTATGTCCAAGTCTAAAAATGTAGCATGTTGGCCTGTGTGTTCGCATTTCAGTACCAGCTCACTTGGATAGATTTCATGATGACTTTTTTGAAATTCCTCTGAGACATTAATACTACAGGCATCATCAATAAAACGAAAGCAATTCTTAAACTTAAATTCACGGTATCGATCAGTGCGAATTAGGTTGGTCATAAACTTATTTCCAAAATGGTAGAGATAAAGGTTTGCCCAGAATGGAGCAGGGTCTATACCCATGGGTATGCCTATTCCCTGTTGGAAAACAAGGTTTCCAAAACAAAAGAAAGTTAACGAAATAAGGTGGTCAACCATCATCTGAACTTGCCTCTTACTGTAACTTTTACCACCATGCCTTTTCCTGGTGAAAAAGCAAGAAGTACCTTTTATAGTTAGGTATTTTCTGTTTCCATCTGCAGTCTTACGACCTCTATTAAAAACAAATTCAGCGAGATTCTTAAGAACTTCACTAAGGTTAGCATGCGGCGTTTCGTGTAGAGAGTACTAAAGTCAAAAGTTGAGATAGATTTAGCTTTTAAGTTTTTATTTAGCAACTCAAATTGTTTCAAGACAGCAGAAGAATTTTGGACGACCCAAAAATGGTTGTAATTCTTGTAAAATAAACTTTTATGGTGGAAGTTTTCTAGTTGGTGAAAGATCTTTCTGAAAATAATACAAACTAGCTCACTTAATGGTTTAGTTGAGCCCTAGAAGGATTGTAATGCATCTTTGGAGTCCAGTACATAAATGGGAGTGATTTTTGTTTTTCAAAAACGTCGAGGTCTAAAGATTTGCACAGCTCCACATTTACTGTTATGATGTCTTGGGCAGATGTGATTGATATATAATTGGTAGGTATTGGAAACGTTTCCAGTAAGACCTAGTTCGTTGAAAAGTTTATCAATATAGAATTTTTTGCAGACTATCGCAATATTGTTTGACGCTTTGTCAATGGGGACAAAAACATATTTTGAATGGAGATATTTCAAATAGTTTCAAACTTAGGTATCTTTGAGGATAGATTTTACAGGACGTGTGGTGACCTTTGTTTTTAGAATGCTGATCGTTGTTACTAATCGAATTATTTCATCCTTCCAAGCAGTCAGAGAACCTTTTGAAAGACTGAATTTTGTCTCTTGGTCTGATGAGAACTTCTTTAGCCTTTCTTTTATCTCAGAGAGACACCTGCCATAGTTGATTTGTTTAGGCTCTATAGTTGGGACCTTTGGAAAGAAGACTACGTAATTTATTGCTCTCGATTATTATAAGGTCGCCAGTAACAATATGGCCATGATATTCATCTAAGAATGGAGAAAGGTGAAAGTCACAATCGGGTGCTTCTGGAGCTACATATCCATTATCAGAACGTTCAATATTAAAATTGCGAACCACGTCACTATAGTTAAAGATCTTGTTCCGAATTGGAGTATCAAGTTTCGTTGTAATCATTGGTAAATTTTCCTCTGATTTTAGAATATTAGGAAGAAGATTTAAAACATGTTCATTTTTGAGAATAGTAGAAAGATGCAAATGATCAATTCCTTTGTTAACAAAATGAACCACGAACACGTTTTTAGGTTTCAGCTTCGAGATCTTAGAAGGAAGCATGACTTGAGAAATAAATTTAGTATCGATGACATCCAGAATATAAAGATAAAGATGCTCCTCATCCTCGTCAGTAGCGTATTCTTCAGGGTGCAAGATTTCCGAAGCAATGGAACGAAGCAACTTGCGTGGAAGATTATTGAGAAGAACTCGGGTGTTATTGAAAAGGTTATATTTATCATTTGAAACCATTCGTTGATTTTGGAAAAGAAAGAGTTTACTGAGTCAGTATTAGAGTTCAGCTTTTCTTGAGACCTAACTGGTCGAGAAGCTTTTCTTGGTAAGGGTGGAAAAAACCGACCGACAGCAGCTTCGACATCTGTCACATCTGAAACCTTATCGAAAGCCTTCATATTTAGACCATATGGATAAAGGGTCCTCAATGTCTTGATCCAGTAATCTTCCCGAGTCTGTCTAACCTTTGTCATCTCTTTGTCGATAGTATTATCAAGGCGACATCCAGAACCATTAAACTTTTCAATAATTTGGTACGAAAACGTGCAATTTTCACATGTTTCTTTGTGTTTGATTACGTGTTCGCATCCAACTTTTGTGGTTCGATGGGAATTCATCCGCATATTGAATTTTGATACAGTTTCACCTACATATTGTATACCACATATTTGACAAGTTAGTAAATAGATAAGATTTTTAGAATGACAAGAAACATCGTTGCTGTCGTCATTTATGCTACGGTATTCACGTTGAGTAACGTTGCTGGTAAAAGAAGAAGATGTAGAAAGCATAGGACAGGTCTTGCAGCGAGAGTCTAAGTACAGGCCACTTGACAATAAAGGAAGGAGTAGAAGGATTATTTTCGATCGTATACTTTTCGATTCCAGGTCGAGAAGGGCCTAGAGAACGCGCCCCTTGTTTATCCGCGCGACAGGCGATGCGGGATGAATGTCTTAATGTTGTCATAATATCATAAAAAGAGAAAACTAAGACACCTTTGGCGTCATGTCAATATCAAGAAGAGCAGGAGAAACCTCGCACGTCAATTCCAGATACATCAATATACAGTATTAGGAGTAAACTCTAAACAGCCAGATGTGTGAAAAAAGAGAGAGAGAGAGAGAGAGAGAGAGAGAGAGAGAGAGAGAGAGAGAGATTACGGAAGGAAAAGATGGAAAGTGATCATTTGCCATCAGCTCCATACAGTTAAGTAAAGGCTACCAGCGATCGATCAGGAAGAGAATAGAAGGTAAAAAGTCAAGGACAGAAGATAAGACAATAAGTTCACAGAGCAGTCAAATCGGAGGTAATGTGGAAACATGTTTTGTCAAAATAAGAGAAAGCATCAAAATGTTTGCCACAGACTTTACGCACAACATTCATTATATTTTGGGAAGCTCCTTGTGTCACCATCCTNTATACATAACAAACAAATATTACACAACTCGAGACGCGATACACAAACAAAGCCATATAAGAAGTGCTTCAGAAATTTGGATAAGAGACAGACATAAGATAGACCATATTGGTAACGGAGGTCCCGGGCTTGTGATCGGCAGTGGCTGCTTTCCACATGTGTTACGGGTAGCCAACACTCAGCATACCCTCTGTTACAAAGATCTAAAAAAAACATGGGGAGAGAGAGAGAGAGAAAAAGAGAGAGAGAGAGAGAGAGAGAGAGAGAGAGAGAGAGAGAGAGAGAGAGATTACGGAAGGAAAAGATGGAAAGTGATCATTTGCCATCAGCTCCATACAGTTAAGTACAGGCTATCAGTGATCGATCAGGAAGAGAATAGAAGGTAAAAAGTCAAGGACAAAAGATAAGACAATAAATTCACAGAGTAGTCAAATCTGAGGTAATGTGGAAACATGTTTTGTCAAAAGAAGCGAAAGCATCAAAATGTTTCCCATAAACTTTACGCACAACATTCCTTAATATATATATATAATATTAAGGAATGTTGTGCGTAAAGTTTATGGCAAACATTTTGATGCTTTCTCTTCTTTGGAAATTTAATGCCCGAAATGGTTGACATGGCCATCGACTGATGATCCATTATTTCTCTAATTACCACCAGACCATTTATCATTCTTTTATTTTAATCTATCACAATTTTATTACTCTTCTTTGTCATCCCTCTTGCCATATATGTCTTTCCATAACAATCATTCTAATTTTCTTTTGTCATTTATCTACAAACGTCTGTCTGTCTGTCTATCTGTCTCTCTCTGTGTGTACGTGTGCGTGTGTGTGTGTGTGTGTGTGTGTGTGTGTGTGTTGCTTGTTGTGTTGTCTTTCGTATTGCACTGCTTCTCTTTCATGTATGTTTCGTTTCCTCGTGGTTATTAATTTAGCCAGTTCCATCTTTTGCTCTAAGTGTTACACTAATACTATATGCATATATATATATGCATATATATATATATATATATTTGTGTAGTTTGTGTATACATATCAAAAAGTGCTCAATGCATATAGCAGAGCAATATACATAGGCTAAAACACGAAAAATAAGAACTATTAGTTGCAATCATAGTTCTTATTTTTGGTGTTTTACCTTATGTATATAGATTTATATATATATTCTTAAATGTATTTTCTAAGTATAGACAGCAATGAAGTAATTGATGTTATGAATAGATAAATATTCAGTTATTTAACACATATTTAATGTCGTAGAAACTAAGTGTTCAATGTCTTTGATAGATTTGCCAGTTACGGTAATTTAGGCTAGGTTTTCTATAGCATGAAGGAAATAAATTAACATAAATCTACGGATAAGATGATTAATTGATAAAAAAAGACTACAAATTTGGTCAAGAATATGGTTTAAAGCGTATTATTAGGAGTAACTTAATGATTGATATATTGACTGGTTAGTTAGTTGACTAAATTGTATACGAAGGCCTGATTGTTTACCTGATTCATTTAAAAGTTAATAAATGGTTGTTATAGACATTGAACTGTAAGTAGATGGATTAACTAATTACATGCCATAGGAATGAATTGGCATACGTACTTGTTGATAAAAAACTTTTTTTGAAGAATTCACCCCGTGCCCTAATAACTCAGTGACTGGGTAGTTCAATGAGAGGGAAACAGGAGGTGTGGTAGAAAGAGGTCCCCAAATAAAATGACTTCGGCCTCCCCTTTTCTCTTCTTAAAAAACTGACCTGTTCACTTATGGTGCTTAGGAAAAGTAAAGATGAAGTGGTAAAATTCACCATAAACCTTACATACATAAGTTCTTAACCCAACAGCCCTTACGGGACTCTAGCACACTGACTTACATACAAGTCAGTTGGAGAAACTAAAACTTGCTTTTAGTGCATTACTGGAGAAATGTCTCTAATGACTTTCTGTTTCTTACTTCTTGCACTGTCACATTTTCCTGCACTGTCTTATTACACTTGCCTCTTCTTGTACATTTTTCATCGACGAACATGAGCCTTTTTGTCAAGGTGTCGTTAGATCCTCGTGCAACATGTGCAACCCATTTTCTGTTCTGGTTTCTTATATACACTGTCATTGAAACTGATTTTGTGATGTTCAATGTCTTCTCATTGGTGTGTTTCCAAGCTCAGTTTATTCTCTCCATATCATCCTCACTTTTTGATAACTAAATCTCCTTTTTTAATGACATTCTTGCCATTCCGCCACGAACCACACGTCTCAAAAATTCAATATGTGCTCTCTTCAGTTAGCTGCATAATGTAAAGACTTAGTTACTACTAGTCAGATTCATAACGCATTTAGTAAAATAGCTTTGATATGATATCGATATTAAAGACTTAGGAATTCGAGTTTGGATGGGTCCTTTACTTGAACTTTGTATGTGATATTTCTAAAAGAAATAGGTCCACGCCCATGTATGACATCATCATTTAGCAGTTGTTTTGTAATGGAATATAGAATGGGACGAGTCATTTTTATCCAAACTTGGTAAGTGATACCTCCAGAGTGATAGGTGAAAAATGGTATTAAGAGCCCAGCGATGCAAATTGATGATGCCATTGTTTGGTCCTTTAGTTAATGGATAGATGTTTTCAGCCCATTCATTGATGACGTCATCATTTCTTACAAAACCAGACACAACATCACTTAGTGTGATTTCGCAGTACCAATGCCAAGCAAATTTTTATTTTGTTTGGACACACACCCTAGCCTGTTCTTAGAAAAAGTCATGGTACTCATTTTTTTATTAATTAATCAAATTCATTTATTTATTCATTTACTTAATTTATTTTTTACTTCATTACCTATTTATTTATTTACCTGTTACATGTATTTATGAAATTTATAAAGGACACAAAAAAATCTTTAGTTATTTTCAAGTATATACAAATAAAACTACCATCAAGGCTATTCCTGTGGAAGCATAAAAAGAGAAAATATAAGAAAAGTAAAAAGTTGAAATTACATTTAATTCTGCAAACATAAATAAAAAGAAATTTACCAAACAGAAGAGATTGACCTTTAAACTAGAGAGAACGATAAGAAGAGCTAACAAAGAGGATCATATTTATTTTAAAAAACAGGGTAATTTGCACCATTCACAATGTATCTCAAAAAAGCTACGTATAGAAACTGTTTAGCATCTTTCTAGATTCTTTAAAACTTCATTATTTCTAAGAACAATTGGCAAACTATTGAAAAAATAACCAGAAAAGTAGAAGCATTGTTTTGGTATCTCCAGGTTTACGGCAGGACGTTTTATACTACTTTGATTGTTTTTCTACTAATTTGTTTTTTTTTCGTCCGATAATTAACAACAGTGCTACCGCTTACCAGATTTCGTCTTTCAAAATTTATGCGAATATCTTGACTCATTGTATTATTCTCTGATACGTTTGACCAAAAATGAGAAATTAATTATTATTTGTACAATATTATGTTTGCTGAAAGAAAATGAATTTGGCAAAAATTAACTTTAAATACTGTGTACATAAACGAGTTATTGTATACACGATGCCTATTCTACTGCAATTGTTATACCTTTGATTTTGGTATTTTACGTCAGATAGAAAACAATAATCTACCGCTTAACAGATTTCGAATTTTAAAATTAATACGAATACTGGTACACATTGTATTATTCTCCGATACACCTCCTTAAACATCAGAAATTAATTATTATTTGTACAATGTTATTCTTGCTAAAGAAGAATGAATCTGAATAACATGACCTTTAGATACTGTGTAGAAAAATGGGTTATTGCATATACGACGCCTATTCTACTGCGATTGTTATACCTTTGATTTTGGCATTTTACTTCAGATAATTAACAACAGGGCTACCTCTTACCAGACTGGGTATTTCAAAATTTGTACGAATACCTTTACACATTGTATTATTCCGCGATACGCTCAGTTAAAAATGGGAAATAAATTTATAATTTGTACAAGATTATCTTTGCTGAAGAAAAACTAATGTGAACGAAAGGTATTTTAAATCCAGTGTAGATAAATGGGTTATTGTATTTAGGACGCTATTCTACTGGATTAGATATCCTATTGATTTTCCAATTTTACGCCAGAAAATTAACAACAAGGCTACCGCTTACCAGATTTCGTATTTCAAAATTGATACGAATATCTTTACTGACCGTACTATTCTCCGATAAGTCTGACCAAAAATGAGAAATTAATCATTTTTTGTACACTATTGTTTGCTGAAGGAAAATGAACTTGGCAAAAATGAACTTTAAATACTGTGTACATAAATGAGTTATTGTATATACGACGCTTATTCTCCTGCAATAGTTATACTTCTGACTTACATATTTTACGTCGGATAATTAACAACAGGGCTACAGCTTATCAGACTTCACATTTCAAAATTGATACGAATATCTTTACTCATTGTATTATTCTCCGATACGTTTGATTAAAAATGAGAAATTAATCGTTTGTACATTATGTTTCCTGAAGGAAAATGAATTTGGCAAAAGTGAACTTTAAATACTGTGTACATAAATGAGTTATTGTATATACGACGCTTATTCTCCAGCAATAGTTATACTTCTGACTTACATATTTTACGTCGGATAATTAACAACAGGGCTACAGCTTATCAGACTTCACATTTCAAAATTGATACGAATATCCTTACTTGTTGTATTATTCTCCGATACGTTTGATTAAAAATGAGAAATTAATCGTTTGTACATTATTATGTTTGCTGAAGGAAAATGAATTTGGCAAAAACGAACTTGAAATGCCGTGTAGATAAATAGGGATTAAAGAGGGAGAGCGTGTGGTGAATTTAGGCTCAGAATTTGGACAAAATGAAGAAGTGAAATTGACAATAATTGCATTAAAAATCCCAATAAAAATCACATCACAAATTTCATCCCAGTGTAATTTACATAATTTATTGTAGTTTAATTTATAATATTGGAACGAATTGCTTTCAAAAATATTTGATGACACCTGTGAACATTTTATTGGGTACCGTTAAGTTATGAGATGTTTCAATAAAAGTGTCAACTGTTTGAATTCAGTTATTTAGATATGACATACAACTTACACATGATGATGGTAGTTAATACCGATATTGTCGCGTTTGAATGGTTGCTAGCATCGTGTATGCAGTGACAATAATAGTAATGCTAGTTATTCTAACGATATCAATATTGAAAATAAGGGATAAAGAACATAAGCGTAGAACAACTTTAAGCGCAACTTCAGAGTCGTATTCTCTATTACTTCACAATAGGCCTACAGTTGGTATTCCCGATAGGCGACTTCTTGTCCATGGTACAACCACTCGATGAACTTTGCAGTAAAAATGTAATCAACCTTAAGGTTTCAGAACTTGCTTGATGTTTTCAGTTCTAATAACACGAGTTTTAGGTTCGCTGCAACTATTTAATGGTGGCAGGTAATGGTTGACCCAATGAGCAATGGTTTGAGAAAAAATTACAGTGTTGTTCAAAGGCGGTCGATGTGGGGAAAATTACCATTCAAAGGAATAGTGCTGTGTATGCTATTCAAAAAACAGCGATACAATGCTGGACCCTATCTAAATGCAGAAATGGGGAAACGCAGAGTAATGATATTAGGATCTTCAGTGCAAAACAATGAGGTCCAGAGAAAATTCTGCCAAAGTTGAAGACGTAAAATGAAATTGTCCTGTGCAGGAAAACTGCTGAACTTTACCAAATTAGGGTACATTAGCCGAAGAAAATCAAGGCAGTCTACAATGAACAGGCTGAAGTTAATGCTCGGGAGATAAGCGGCGAGATAACAACAGACCAGAATCATTTGAAGCCGGACTAATCTTGCAGCACATGCAGCATATGACACTGATAGTTCAAGCAGTGAATAGAAATACGGGATGATCAATGCGCTACACTTGGTGCAATACAACAGTGTGGGGGGAGAGGAAGGGGGAGCGGACGCGGAGTGCTTGTTTTTCTACAAAACAATGGAAAGTATGTTTGTGCGCCAAAATACGCTAGCTTGTTTGGTAGAAAAAATAACGACAGCGAAAACGTTGATAGATACTCTTTTAGGAAATATATTTCTGATTCACCACACGACATCCCTTATGGTGGGATTATACCCTTTGTTGTCTTTTGACAGAAAACTCGAAACTGTAAGCCAGATATCGATAAACCTTTTTTAATAAATACAATACAAAAGCAACTCGACTATAAACAGTCCCTCATCGCGTATCAGTGTTCAGCAAAGCCAAAGCAATTAAGGACAAAGGACTTTAACAATTTTATCCTGAACTACGTTCATTTTGATAGAAAATTTACTCAAAATATTACCCTAACATACAGCCACAAGTGTTAAGGGACAAAGCAACCTGGGTACTGGGAAAAAGAACATTACTTATTGGGGAAAGTCTGTTACATTAAAAACCTGGCAATCAGCTCTACTAAAATTAGGGCGGCGAATGCGAAATACAAATCAATTTTTATGACGTAACATCACATGACCAGGATATGTGCCAAGGGTCACATTTAATAAATATGACTTAAGAAAAACAAACAAAGGAAACTCAATTCATACACGAATTCTGTTTACGATCTTCTATTCAGGTTACCCCCATTTCTTATGCAGGATCCAAGGCAAGGGACATTATCACTACGCTTGGTATATGTGTTCAAATGTACCCGAGTGTATGTGTATGTATGTATAGCTCAGCAGTGGCCAATATCGGACAACAAATCGAGCAAGTAAATAATAATGGGCGATAATGATATCATTACACCTAGGTAAGATACAAAACTTACATGCAAAAATGTTTACAATTATCTAATTTCTTTGAAAAAACAAGACATTTTAAGAAATCGATAAAAGCAATTTCTAAACGCAACAGATACCACATTAATGGTAAACTCATTCAAAAAAACCCTACTACTGTAAAGAACCTGGAACCAGCTCAGGGGTGACTGTTGACGTGGCATTCTAGCTTTTCTTTGAAAACTTATAAAGCAACAAAATTTATCACCGATGCCAAAGAAACAAATCTGCAAACATCAATGCATCTGCATGAAATCTTCAGAAATCATTCATATTGCCACCTAAAATTTTACAATTTTGTACTTAAAAATACAAACAACTTATTTGCTCTATTCCCCGATACGGGGGTAATTAAGAGAAGATACACTATGGAATTACGATCATTTTGGCCGTAAGGTGAAACGTAATTTCAATTGCGATATTCAGATTTTCTGCCGTAACTCGTTTACTGACTATGCAATTAGCTGAAGCAACAAATGGCAGAGAACTTTAAGAATAAATGTAAATTTTTTACACATATTTTGTTTAAAATTCTGCGTACGTGTCTCCTGTTTCATGTTCAAATTTCCACATAATGATTTCATAAATTAATCCTACTTTTCTCTATTTCAAGTCGTTCTATACTTCTGTTGATCCTACAAATAAAACTCATGATCAAGAACACAGAATGCAGCATGGGTCAACCTAACTTAAAGCCAGGGTTAAACCACGTTAGAACGACCTCCCTCCTTCTTCGTTGCTTTTTCTTCAATAAAGTCAACAGTAAGCTAATTACTGCATCCTGTTTGCTGACTAATATTTTGTTCTTAAATGCTATATTCTATACTTAAATATAAACGTTTGTATCCAAAAATTGAAAGTGTATGCTTAGAGCAATAAATGCAACAAGCTTCAGTGTACCTTCCGGTTAAGAAAATCTTCTGCATCATTTTATCTTTATTCATTGATTACCTTAAAACATAGTATTTCCAAGAAAGCTAAAAAATTACATCATAAATTTATGCGACTGCATAGATTAATTGTGACTAAATTAAGACTAATAATATTCGAAATCTTCAAGTCAGGCTATGTAATGGCAAAGGCGTTTTTCATCACGAGACAGTATCACGCATTCATTCATCAAACCTCCTCATCATATAACTAGTGAATACCAAAAGTATTATTTATCGTTGGGCATATTTAAGTAGTTAATCTTCAAGCCTTGTTTTCAAATAACTAGTGGATCCCCAAAGTATTACTTATGGCAAAGAATATTTCAGTAATTAATCATCAAGCGTCGTTTTTAAATAAATTGTGGACGCCAAAAGTATTACTCGTGGCAAGACACATTCAAGTACTTAATCATCAACCCTGGTTTTCAAATAGTACTGCCAAGTATTAATAATCCAAAAAATCTGGGTTTTTTGTGATGGCGCTCTTTAGATGTTCTGCTGCACGAATGTTTTTCTTTTCGCGACTGACATAATCGGCATGACTAGTGGGTGTATTTATTTAAAAGAAAATGCAAAAAAGAAATAATGCTAATTTGTAACTTTTTCAAATTTAGCAAGAATGTGACACAAGGTATCCAAAAACGGCAATAAATATTTTTCGGTGAAGTTTGGAAACTCATGAAAATGTCTTTATAAAAAATGTAAATTGGTAAAGTACTATTTTAACCATATTCTTCAATAGAAAGCCGGAACCGGAGCTTGGCAATTTGAAGCAGGATGCCTATAAACGGCTATAAATATTTTAAGTGTCGACTAAATTATCTTCTGATATTGGAGAAACATTATAACCTGCTACCTCTACACAAACGTCTCTGTGATACTACTGCTCCAAAAATCAGAGGCAAACTAAACAATTACCTCAGTTGCAACAATAAGGAAGCGCCTTTCAAACCAGTCCTCCCCAAAAGTCTTCTTTTTATGCGATTTTTTTTTTTGCAAAATTTATGATGGTATTATTTAAAAACCAAAACGGTTTTCCTTAAAAAAATTATCTATTAAAAAACCCAATTACTTGAGAAATAAATGAAAACAGAAATCGTCTTGATAAAAAAGTAAAACCAACTGCATAATTCCATAGAATTATCTTTCGTTATACAAAAGAATGTGAATGAAACATGTGGATATAAAACCAAGTTCAAATGAAAGAAAATTCAATTACAGCAGAAACCTCATAGCAAATGAAAATTTCAAGCTGCTTGAAATTAGAATGCAACCGAATCAGACGCCACCAATGGCGATCTGCTTAAAATTAGAATGCAACCGAATCAGACGCCACCAATGGCGATCTGCTTAAAATTAGAATGCAACCGAATCAGACGCCACCAATGGCGATCTGCTTAAAATTAGAATGCAACCGAATCAGACGCCACCAATGGCGATCTGCTTAAAATTAGAATCCAACCGAATCAGACGCCACCAATGGCGATCTGCTTAAAATTAGAATCGACCGGAGCCGACCACACCAATGACGATCTCTCTTACAAACTGAGTTAACAAACCAGGCTCTTAAACTGATTTGTTTCATCTTAACTTTCCACTATAAACAGGTATTTTTGTGCCTACCGAGAAAGGACTTATAATTTTTGAGACCACAATACAAAAGATCAACGATTAATTTAAATGAATTCAAATCATAGGGTAATGGCTAGAATAGTTATTACTTTTAAGAATTGCCTGACCGATAAAAGCGGCTAACATTTTACTCAAATTAGGGGTCTTCCTTGGATTTTGGAATTAAATAATAATACATACTTTACATAACTTAGCGAACAAACGAATGTAAGATAACCCAATGAAACTGACAGACTGTTGCTGCTTTTGACTACACAAATCCTCTTTTCAAGACGTAATTTTCCCTGGAGTGAACAGTATCCTCCTCTGACTCTGAGTTACGAGCCTCCCCAAAGAACAAGTTAATAAAAACCCACCTTCCCCTATTTCCCATGTGCCCTTGTTCGGTAACTGGTCATTCGGATTAAATTCTATGAAATATTCTAATTCTGTCTGCATATGACTGAATGGACTACTACACATCTAAATTACGGAAAGGCACTGTTCAGGACATGAGACAACAAAATTATAATTTTGGAATGGATTTACCGAGATCTAATATTCCTTCTTTGAAAATATTTATCGTCTTTCTCAGCTTTTCAAGGTCAGTTGCCGTGGCTATGACCGGAAGATCATTGCTTAAAATAGTAAAATCGTGTAAATTGCTTTCTAGAGGCGTTAGTAAAGAGTTTACCTTCATCCGTGCCACAGGACCCAATGAGTCACGATATGTGGATAATTTGTCTACAAGATTTTCAGCTAATGCTGTGTAATCACTAGATTTTTTTCGAATATCTTCTGAGTTTCTTGTATCAACTGCATGAACAATATTAAGTATTTGCTCAAATGTCTGTTCCATAAGTTCACCAATTGGCTGTAATTCCTGTTTCAAGGAGTTTATATCTAAACTGAGCGATGAACTAGGTCCTTGTTTTCTAGAGAGTTCCACTGATCCCTTAATAGTAGCGCGCAGATAATCTGGTTTTGCTTTCGGAATGGGAGGCTTAGGTCCCACAGTTTTATGTTCTGCACTTTGCCCAGAAAGAATGGGTACCTGTGATGTCTTAGTTGGATCTCTGTCCACGGGAGGAGGCTTTAGTGGAAGTGCTGCCCTACCACTTGTTAATATCCCATTTTGGTTTAGTGGCTCATTTTCTGTTCTTTTATTCATTACAGTTTTTCCACTTCTAGGTGCAGGAGCTGGCCTTTCATGAAACGTACTACTACTGACCTCTTCCTGTGCTACATTTAAGGGCGTTTCATCTCTATTTTCATCAACGCTAGAGCCTTTTCTTAAGTTTCTTCGTGCCCCAGGTGGAACGGGTGGTGGTGCAGTTATCGGCTTTTTCGGGTTGCCCCTCGATAGTGTTCCAGACAAAGGCCTATCAGTTGGGGGAAGCAAAGGCTTCTTGGGTGGCAAGGCATTCTCACTTGCTGAAACAAGGTGTTCTTCACTCTGTGCATTTCGAAGTGGCGGTTGTTCTGCTCTGTCGACAAGAACATTTGATTGAGGGCGAGCAGGTGGTCTTTTAATTGTCCGAAGGGAATGCAGTCCAGATTGTAAATCGTTTAATGATATTATTGACGAATGGACTCCTGCTCTACTGGAAGAATCATCCTCCGTCTCTTGTTTAGTACCCTTTTTCTTACATTTTCGAGTACTAGGAGTGGGTGTCGGCATGGGTGGCTTAATTCCTTTTGGCACTGGCACCACAGGTTCAGTCTCCTTTCTATCAATACTACTCTCAAATGGTAACGGCTGTGGTGGTCGACCAGTTATCGCTGGAGCATGATCATTTACAGGCGATGGTTTATGTGAAGCTGTGTCATGTGGGGTTTTTTGAACCGGAGGATGTAAGCGCGGTCTGTCTTTACCTTTTCCGGCACCAGGACCGGGTTTCTGTTTTCCATTGGGTTTTCCGCGTGTTGGCTTGGCTGGTGCTTCATCTGCGGAAATAAAATCTGGTGGAGCTGGGAAAACTTCGTCAGAAAAGGCCTTGTTATCTAAGGCGTTTGCTACTTCTAAGATAAAGAAAAAGAAAGAACCAAATAAATACTTTGGGGGTCAAGTCTCTTATAAACAGCCTACAGTACGGCAGACTTCATGTTCAGACCCCGTTCATACCTAGGAAGTAAAGAGACCGACATGTTCCTTCATCAAGAATACGGATTTGTACATGTTTCTAGCGTAGAGCTGGGGCACGGACATAGCGAATAAAAACTGAACACAATTGATACAGACCTATTCAGTACCTGTTCAGTACCTTTCAAATGTATTGATTGGTAGAATCATTTTTGATGAAGATTCCTAGTACATTTTTATTAAAGCTAATGATATGATATGATATGGTTTTATAAGAAAAAAAGGGACGTGGCTATAATTTGCTCGCAGTAGGCTGTTCGCTGTTGACGCCAACTGCATCCCGAATGATAGTATGGTAGAAGGGGTTACAAATGCATTAAAATTACATTAGCATGGCCATATTAAAACCACAGCGCTTGAAATGGGTTTCGGAGCTATTTATCCGTTCTGTCTGAAGACAGCCTCTCGCAATCCACACTACACTGGCCTATCTAGCCGCACTGGCGTGTAATTCCCTCGCTTCTCCTTTCTAGATCACCTCTCTTAAAACGTGAAGCATTCTGATTCCGCTCATTTTCATTGTTCTTTTCTCTCTCAAACTTTCCTCGATCAACACTGTAATCACCTCTGTTATCACTCCCAATTACCTTTTGCCGTGTACGCCATTTCCATTCCAATTTTCTTGCTTCTGTCTGTTGTTTCTACTCAGCATCTCGTTTACCTTGTCATTTTTGGGGTCTCCTTATTTGTCTTCACTGACAGAAAAAACTCACTAGATTTTTCTCATTGAAATTTCTAAATCAAAATGAAGGTAAAAACCGAAGAATCTGTTGTCATAAATTCCCCGATTTTATTCCTGCACCATATCATAAATAACTTCTTTCACTTTTTTCTTCCTTTCTTTTCATTCATCTATCAATCTATCCATCTTTCCACTACCCACTACTACTTTCTGTGTGTGTGTGTGTGTGTGTGTGTGTGTGTATGTGTGTCTGTCTCTTTTTCTCTCTCTGTCTGTCTGTCTCCCCCCCCCTCTCTCTCTCTCTGTCTCTCTCTGTCTCTCTCTCTCTCTCATTATTGTTTTCTTTCTGCACGTGGCTAAGGTCACCCTGTCTTCATAAACGTACACTACAGCAAACAACATTGACGACATGAATAACATACCTTCTTCCAGGTCAGACGCTGAAAACATGGTGTTCAGGTTCATGTGTATTTCTGTAAAAGTTGGCCTCTTATCCGGATCCCACGCCCAGCCTAAAGTGTAACACAAATAAGAAGTGTATTAAAATAACGTAACATTAATCTAAAAGAAATCTCTGCCAGCCACCCCAAAAAGACATCAACATAATATCGCAAATGAAAGAATTGATGATATCTAGTACTGAGAACATGGTAAAGCATTTGACAGGCACAGTGAGCACAACTAGAACTTGTAATTCTCATGGTACTCACTTCAGCAGTCGACTTGACGTAGAAACTGAAGACGATGGTATGCATATTATATTTCTTCAAAAGTAAAAATGTTATTATGTCCAAAATAATTAACTTTAATTGTTAATAATGGTGAAATAGTAATCAAGTTTGTCTTTTTATTTTATGCTAATGACTTCCTCTTAAAACATTTGTAGAGGGTCTGGTTTGTTGCTTTGACAACTTCCTTTTCAATTTCGTTAAACTTATATTAAAAATCTTTTATTCTGTTCTTAATTTTAGGTTCATATAATACAAGGTACGAATAACAATGGCACTTGGTGAAGTATGCTCACACCTTCAATAAACAACTGGGAGTTGTAAAGGATGCTGATAAAGGTCGAGCAATAACAGATTGGGGAAGAGCATGCTAATACCATTCATTTTAACATACGAACGATAAAAAAAATTTTTGCCTAACTTTTCTTTCTTTCAATTGCATTTGTTAGCTAATACTTTTTTTTCAAGGTTAAGAACGATGTAAGGCATAATGCCACAAAGTGTATGGACCTGTGAAGATATGACAGAAAAAAAAGAACAAGGTTAAGAGGCAAGGGTTAACGTTAGATACTCAAACCATATGATGCAGGAAAGCAATCAATTCCTAAAGAGCTCCGCAATCTTGCAGTCCGACGGGAAAAAACTACAATCATAGAAAGACTATTAAAACAAGGAGCAATAACTACATAAGGATGACGACGTTCAAAGAAAAGAGTCGCAGGAGATGCAACAAACTAAGCTGGTATCAACGAGGCAAGCTCGTCAGAACACTTTCCATGATAATACCTACAGAAAAGACTAATACAGGACACGTTCGGTCGGTGGGAGAGCCAAGTTGAAGGGTTGTAGCAAGGTTTAGAGCGATCAAATTACAAACAAGTATCTAAAAACGATCAAGAAGATCGACAAAGATAGGGTGACGGAGCACCGGTCCACCGGTTATCACAACAGTACTCCATGCAAGGGCAGATGGTAGATTTAAGGAGGTAAAAGGTGGCCCCAGGTGTAAGGTAATTTCTAGCACGATACAAAGTATCAACCTGTTGCTAAAACAAAAGCTGACGATTAACCTCCTTTCATTACAGAAACTATAATACGATGGTTGAACGAAATCGAAAAAAACCAACATTTTTTCCTCCTAAGTGAGAGGCCTGACACAGGCATCAGCAATCATCTTTTTCCATTTTTTAAATTGTCGGAATCGCTATATAAAATCACCAATGCTATTAAAGTTCAAATATTCTAATGACATAATAAAGGAAAAACAGCCATGCACCAAAAAACATATTCCTCTGGTGAAAACTTAGTCAAACAAGAAAATGATCACAGTCGTTCCCAACTCGCGTCTGATCCATCTTATCCAAAACCACTTTTCCGCTTCCTCAATCATTTCTGGCTACTGACAAAAAATTTATATCCATATCAATGAACCCTTTTATATCCAAACCAGACCATTGCATTCTGACACTCTTTTACAGTTTTGCGTCTGCGGAAGGACCTAAAAAGTAATAAGTACTTTTGGGGTTTTTTATCCAAGTCAAATTTAATAAGGTCGAAAAAATTCTTGGCAAAAAAGGGTGACACACAAAAAAGATCATTAAATAAACTTGAATAACTTTTAAAATAATTAATCAATTCTTTCTATTTTTTCAGATTTATCAAGAAGAATCAACGTTCCAAGAGTCTACCAAACCTGAGCTTAGAGATGCCATGGACTACTGAGGAAAAGACATTTATAGTTGATGCATATTTTCGGCTGAATCTGTCCATGCAGCACAATTGGAATTCAGAGAACGGTTTGGATGTCGTGAATTTCCTGTCCACTCAATGATCTACAGGTGGGTCAACAAGTTCCGAACCCATGGGACTGTGCATAACTTCAATCGTAAAGACACTAAAAGACAATCACACTCTGGACGACCGAAATCATCAAGGACACTACGCAACGTTTCTACAGTCGGAGACCCTGTTGTCCGCAGCCCAAGCAAGTCTGTGCGTCGGCAACGTCAAGTGCTTGAAATCAACCGGCAGTCCTTGAGGAAAGTTTTGATCACAGATCTCCACCTGTATCCTGACAGGACACAGGTCGAGATCAGGTCACATGAACTCTAAGAACTTTATGTTCTGGGGGTAGCACACCCCCTGAGCATTTCCAAACATTGGCATCATTGGACCATTCTGGCTCGAGAACGTCAGCGAGCGGTCTGTGACAATCAACACTGAGCGATATCTCCAGGTGCTTGGTACGTTCTAGGAAGGACTTGATCGACGGAGAGGGGTCATCAGGGCCCTCCAGTGGTTCAAGCAGGATGGTGCCACCCACCCACACACATAAAAGAACACCTCAAACGAATCAATGGCATGCCTACGGCAGCGTTTCCATGATCGACTGATCTGCCGCAGTTGTGACCCGGAGTGGTCGCCGCATTCACCCCCAAACCATCCCTGAAGGCAGCAATCACAGCAGCCATGAGAGCGACCCCGAGGGAGGCATGCGGGAGGGTCATCGAGAACTTTGCCCGCCGGATCCAAGTATGCCTGCAGTACCGGGGAGCTCATTTGGAGCGCATTTTTGAGCGCCAGTGAGACAAAGAATTTTTGTAGTACAAGCAAAAAGTTTTTATGGTACAGTTTTGTGTTGATCTAAAAAAAACTTCGGAAGTTATTCGACTTTTGGTGATGATGGTTTTTTCTGTGTCACCCTGTATTGTGAAAAAGTCTGTAAAGTCTTGCGAAAACAACTTGAATAGGTTTAGTAATTACAAGGTCTTGAGTTTTAAGTGCTTTCTACAAATTTTGCTGTAAGGTTCGGGCAAAACGTGTTCCTTTGTGTAGTAATAGTTATAAATGATAAAAATCATATAGCATATTAAAGCACTATTATCAGGTAATTAAAGCAATGGATAACGACTTGTTTTAAAACAATGAAAAGTACTGGTAGAAAACACAACAGATAAAATGTGTTATATTTGGGAAATTATGCTATACGGATGACAAGAGGAACTTTGAACAAGTGAACTAAATAAAAAGTTGATGCGGGAAATGGATGTCAACAGTACAATGCTACCGGCATATGGACGCCGCACAAGGCAAACGCATTCATACAAAAAAAACCACAAATAGAAAGGCAGTAACTGGAAAAAAGAAACAACCTAGCTTTACTTTTTAGGTCCTATTATCCGAATATGGTACGCTTTAAGACCTCGCGTTACCTGGAAGAGTTTACGGGGAAAAGTCCACGATTTGACCAATGAAAACTTTCCTGAAAAAACTGTGCAGAAATTATGAGACCGTTGCCTTAATTTTTCTGGACTGTCTGTCGTGGTATAAACTCTTTCCCTCTGTCTTTAATAACATTTCAAAGAGATAGCTAGCGGCAAAGTGTACTTACAAGATTTCATCAAGCTGTATGCGGCTTCTGGACATCCAGGAGGGCTTTCTAACCGATATCCCTGCTCTAACAAACTGTAAACATGATTCAGGTCTCTTCCTGGATATGGAGACATACCATAGGTAGCGATCTCCCACATTAGAATACCAAATGCTGAAAGAGAGAACCGAAGTAATAAAGACAATGATCAACTTTTCATAAATAACGTGACAAATTGCACCTCAAAATTAAAAATATGAGCTGTTTACTTCCTCAGCCAAACCTCTCTTAAAACGGCAATTTCAAATAAATAAATAAATAAATAAATAAACAAATAAATAAATAAATAAACAAATAAATAAATTAAATAAATACCATTTTCAATGATTATGGGTGAATGAGTTTACATATGATCCTAACTCTTCCATTAATCTGTCAAATCTTGAATCTCTTGAGCCCCAAGTTCCGTTGCATCCGCATTTCATTCTGTTCTAATGACAGTCAAACAAAACAGAGCTTTAAAAATGCTCATAGAAGTCATTGTTCGTTGCCGGATGATCAGAAGCTGTAAACGGAAAGCCATGATGAAGCTTTTCCGTTTCTTTAGTTGAAAACAAGCATTTCTTTAATCTCTACGAACGCCGGTCGTTCTGTATATGTTATAATAGTTTTCTATCATTAAAATATTCGGGTTATGTCTAGAGCATAGGTATTAAATATAGTTAATTCTATCCCTTCTATTATTATTATCATTATAATTCAGTTATTACACACTGATAAATTTAATGGTAATGCTTCCTTGATATTGCTTAAAGTTTTTTTCATTTCCAAGATCTTTTCTCAGGATTCCTCCAGAATGCAATATTACAGTCTTCTGCATCAAGTTTCATCTTAATTTCTAGTTCTTTTACCCTATCTTAGTAGTGTTCCTTGTGCTTCAGTAACTATAGGAGCTACTTTTACTTTCATATTTCATTTCTACCTTTTAACTTTGTAACGTTTTGTTACCCATACAAAGTTGTTTCAACTTTTCATAATCAAGTAATATAATCACAAAATTTTTTATTTAACATATTTCAAAAAGCATTCGTTTGTAGCGGTTTGGCATGAGCGAATGAAGTTACCCCTTGCTCCAAATACCTTCAGGTCACCCTTGGGCAAGAAGTAGTACCTGTTAGCCTATCCAGAGTCCTTGAATTACTGGGCTGGTGTCCGGCGATATTTAGTCTATCTTATGGAGTAAAGCATCTCTTTAGCCTTGGTCGGCAACCCCCTAGAGATGGAGTCGCGATAAAAACACCGGTTGTAGTGTAACCTTAAATTCACTATTCTTGAAAGAGTGTAACAGATCAATCAAATAATAAAGAAAACAACACAAATGGGACCGGATCCAGTAAGTTTGAAGGTGTCACATTCGCCTCTGGTACTGGGGGTCAGCAGCCAGACCTCGGTCGTCATCCAGCGACTGCTAAAATTAAATGGCACAATGAAATTAATATTGTGATGGAACGCTTTTACAGAAGTGAACCAAGCATGAGAGATAACGCAAAAGGTTAATACATGCGACGAGCTTGGTGTTTTTGAAATAACTGAAGTTGTTATTTAAGCAAGAGCAATAAGAACAAATGGATGGTTATCTGGAATAGAACTAGAAGGGGTTCAGAGATACGTAGCAGGCAGCCATATTGAAACTTATGCAAGAGTAACAGGTAGTAGTCATGATTTCGCAGAGGATAGAACTTAAAACATCTGGTGAACCTGAAGAGCACCAAACAACAGCTGAAATGTTAACAGCATTAGCAGTTGGGTATCTGTGCAACATATGTGCAATACATTGAGAAGAGAAGGTCTTTCAGAGGAAGATATAAATCTCGTGAAATTAGTGCTTGCGGAGAGAGAAAACGGAAACGGACTTCCTGACAACTTAAGGAACGTTGACCGTAAGCTATTGAAGCAACATGTACCAAAAATCAATGGGGCAATAAAATAGATACCAACGAAAGATATACCACAGGTGAAAAATTGTATCCATCCATTCATCCAACCATCCATCTATCGTTTTTATCTAACAATAATATAATCTATAAAACAATAATATGGCATACCCCAGACATCTGACTTTGTTGAAAATTTATTATATGCTAAAGCTTCTGGTGCTGTCCATTTAATGGGAAACTTAGCACCAACATGGGCTTTGTAATAGTCCTGCTGCATAGATCGTGCCAATCCGAAATCTGCAACTTTTATTAAGTGGTTGTCCCCAACTAGACAATTACGAGCTGCAAGGTCTCTGTGGTGGTAAATAACAGAGGTTCAAAAACTAAATAATATTTATTTAGTGGTTTAACAATATTCAAAATGGATAAAATCATCAAATAAAATAAATATTACTATTTTTCTTACCAGGCCTGTAATAACAATAACAATAACAATATTACTACTACTACTAATACTACTACTGCTACTACTCTACTACTACTACCACTATTATTATTATTACTACTACTACTACTACCACTAATAATAATAATAAGAAGAACAATAATAATAATAATGATAATAATAAAAACTAAACTGTGAAAAGACGGATATCAAACTTTGAAGAAAAGAAGTTCCATTCAGTGTTTTTCAAAGAAACAAAAGAGTTTTAGGGATGAAAAGGATAGCTGGCTGTGGTTAAAGAAAGAGATATTATAGTAAGAGAATGAAAATGATTGAAAATTATGAAATTAAATAGTTCTGCGACTTCTCTATACAAACTGAAAAGAGAATAGTGCATAACAATCCAGATATTGTTGTTCCAGATAAAAAACAGAAAGTGTACCTCATGGTTGATGTTGCATGCTCGTTTCACACCAGAATCAAGGAAAAAGAAGAAGAAAAGCTAGAATACTACAATGACTTGAAATATGAAACCCTGAAATGTTGGAACGACGTTGGTAAAGTCACGATCCTAAGAATTATCGCGGGGGCCTTAGGAACTGTGACAATTAATTTAATGAAAACCTTGACAAGCTAGACCTGTATCTAGGGGTAGATGCTCAGCAGAAAATAAGTCTTCTTGGGACAGCACAAATAATCCGGAAAGCCCTCCATACAAAGTAAAGAACAAAATTGAATTGTACAGCAGGGCAGTAATGAGAAGAGAGACAGAAATGCTTCCAGTATTAGAACATGCGAAACGGTTCGATGAGAAACATAATTGTCAGTTGGCTGGTTGTTACATTAATTAAAGTAAATTAATAATAATATAAATAAATAAAAACAATCTACCAATAAATACCACTACTAAACATACCTAGAGGCAACGCAAAAATGAAAAAAACGAGGAAAACATATCTAAAAGGAAAACAAATCATAAATCATTTATAACATTCTCATTACACAACAACCTATTTATTTATGTGGCATTTTTCCTATTCAGTTTAGGGTTTACAACAAGTTTCATGCCACATGCCTTTACTACCAGCATCTCCTAACTTTAGCGCTGTTTCTTGGTGATCTAAAATAATACAAAATATATAACATAGGAGCAGCTGGATGAGGGAGTCAGGAAACAAATAGCCAGCAAAGCAGACTCAAATGTTACATATATCACGGCTATCTGTTTTAACCATTCAAGTAAATTATGTATTGGTATGAATGTATGGAATTAAAGCGGCAAGAGTCCCTAGGTTACACAAAGAAACATAAAAGATTAATACCCATTGGCAAGTGTGTATAAAGTTAAAATACTTTCGAAAACAAGTAAATGCATCCCCCACGACCGGGATTGCCACGTTGCCATTGTGTGGGAGCTTGTGTGTCTCCTCTGCTTGTGGAGGCCACACCAAGAGCAATCCCAACTCGGTGGCCGGACAAGAAAACTGCTTCCAGCAACACATCTCAAACCTTATGATGAAGAAGAAAACTAAGAAGCACAACAACCACTGCAGGGGATTCCAACACCCAGAATTAATCGTGGAGATACCCTGAAAACCACCAGGCGGGAGAGGAACGGGTCAAATGGGCCAGCCAGGGCAACTTCCACCTGCCGTTTGACCCCAGAAACCGGGGGTTTTTCAGATCAGCAGGATGGCAACGGGACTACACGCCTGACCTGGTGTTCACTGCAAAAAATAATGAAAAATCACTACCAGAAACACGAGAGATAATGAGCAGTTTCCCGCACAGTCAAAATCGACCAGTCTTAATCACCATCAGTTTTAGCATTCCAGTTAGATACTCGATGTAGGGCCCCTGATGGAATTTCAGGAAGGCCGACTGGGAGTCTTTCCCTCTACACATTGAAGAGACTCGCGGGAGAACACCGACTGGCCCAGACAGCGCGGCGAAAGCAGAGCACCGCAAGAAATACCTCACTTGCTGGACGCAAAAAACTGAAGAACTCCTGAGAGAGTTTAAACGCACAGACGGGGTCGTCTGAAATCAGCTTTAAATTCCGTGATAACGGAGAGATGACACAGATTGGTGTAGGCCACGGATGGCCTTGACTTCAAAATAACAAGTAGACATGATTGGGGATTACTGAAGCGGCTTGAAGGTGGTGGGGTCCCAGTGGTGCAGGTGCAACAGAATAACCGCGGACCAAAAAGCAAATGATATTAAAAACGAAGGCTCTCATACTCCAAACTTCAAATCTGAAACACTCACTCGGAAGCAATACCAGAAGATGTATAAATCTCAAAACCTAACTGAGAGTTCTCTTTCCGTTCTGGTGACTCCGACCGAAGTCCGAGCTACACTGAAAGCTGTGCATGCCGAGAAGAGAAAAGGGATCGATGGGATATACTCTGACATGATAAACCACTTGGGCCACAAAGCTACAAAATGGATGAATAGCCGACTCTTTTTCGGGCCTTATAAATAAGGAAAAACTCTTCTTCCTATGGGAAAGAGTGAAAGCTTTGGCCATTTTGACACCATCTATGCCGGCCGATGATCCCAACAGTTACAGACCAATGTGTCTCCTTTGTTGTTCATAGAAATGAATAGAAAAAATGATACCAACAAGAATTGTTGCAGTCTTGGAGTAACGCATTTCTGTGAAACAAGCTGGATTCAGGTCGGGCAGGGGAACCACAGAGCAAGTTTTAGCACGGATTTCAGCAATTGAAGCTTGTTTTGAAAGTGGTCAGAAAACTGGTGCTGTGTTTGTAACTCTCTCTGCTGCCCATGAAACAGTCTCACCAGATGGGATAATGATGAAGGTGGCCAAGATGTTCAAGGGCAAGAAGACTTTTTTGATCTTTTTGAAGCAATTAACAGGAAAACGTCTGTTCGTTGTGTGTCTCAGGGGGATGGGGGGTACAGCATATGCGTAATGGCATACCCCAGGCGCCAGCTTATAGCCTATTTAACGTTTATATCAGCAGCATACCAAGGGCAGAGTCAAAAGCTTGACTATGCAGATGACTGGGCAATTGTTGCACAATCATGTAGTTTTGAGGAAGAACACTATCAAGAGACTTAAGTGTTATTTCGGAGTTTTACAGAGGATGGTACTTGAAGATGAACCATGCAAAAACAGTAAAAACACTGTTTTACCAAGACAACTATCAAGCAAACAAACACTTATTGTGCCAGTCAAGAATGAAATGTTTCCATTAGATCCAAACCCGAATACCTTGAGAGTCACTCTGGAAGGATCCCTCACCAATAATACCCATCTGAACAACACTGCTCAGAAGCTGAAATCAAGACCATCACTCATAAACAAGGTGATGAGTGGCTAGGCTACTTGGGGAGTTCACCAACAAGGGCTTACAACGTCGGCACTGACACTTTGCTACAGTAACACTGTTCCCCCATGTGTGCACAAAGCACTCACAACTCAAAGGTTGATGTACAGCCCCGTGCCATAATGACAAAGATTACAGGAACACCTTAGTCTACACTAATAAATTGGCTACAAACCATGTCAAACTGCTCCCTCAAATGTAAAAAGGTTTGTTCATGGGTTGGATTAACTACAGGATGGAGCACCACCAAAAATATTAATGGATCAGGCACCCACTACAACCTGGCTTAAGTCTAGGAAACCTTTCTACAAACCCACTGATGATGACTATGCTTCGACCAGGAGGTGGGATGAGGAGTGAAAAAGTGACATCCCCAGAGAGGGAGAAATAATTCACAATCCTTCAGCTAAATTACCACGTTTCAACACACGCAAACATGGGCAGTGGGCATCATCAAATAGGCTGATCTCTGGACAAAGTCGTACTGCTACTAACTTGCATAGATGGGACTTGTGCCCTTCTCCTGTGTGTCCCAGGTGCAGCCTGGAACCACAAACCACTGACCATCTAGTGCTGTGGTACCCATCAACTATGTTGGAGGGTGATTTCTAAACAATATTAGAGTGTAGTTGAGATTTTTGGAACTGGTTGGGGACATTTGGGGTGGAGGTACAAAACCACACAAAACCACTACTACTACTACTACTACTACTACTACTACTACTACTACTACTACTACTACTACTACTACTACTACTACTACTACTTCTGTATATATAGTGAGTGAGATTCAATCTCTAGTTCACATAATCGGTTTACGAGTATTTTTAGAATAATGATGCCGGGTTCATGAAATCACCCTTGCTCCAAAAGACTGTCATCTGAGCTTAACTTTAAGTATTACCTAAGTGAAAACATTTAGTTCTTCAGGGAAAATTGCATATTTCTGTATCTTAACAGCAAATTGTCATGTCTTTACCTACCTATGAATCAAAAGCATTGATTCTAAATACTCCATTGCAGATGCAACTTGTGTAGCCATATACAGCAGGGTTGTGGGTGGCAGTTCTTTGTTACTAGGACTACGTAAAAAGTCAAGTAAATTACCCCTTGCCATAAACTCTGTTATAATATAAATAGGCTTTTCTTGTGTACAAACACCAATGAGTTGAATTAAATTGGGGTGTTTAATCTTTTTCATCATATTTGCTTCTTTCATAAATTCTTCTACATCTGTTGTTTCTTCCTGCAGAAAAAAACAGAATTACAACTTTAATTTGTATCACAGGCAAAACATCCATACAAATCAGTTTGACAAACTAAAACTTTCTTTTAGTGCATAAAGACTTTTTAACTTCTTGCACTATCACATTTCCCTACACTGTCTTATTACAGTTACCTCTTCTCGAACATTTCTCATCAACAAACATGAGACTCTTTGTTGAGGTGTCGTTAGATGCTCGTGCAACATGTGCAACCCATTTTCTGTTCTGGTTTCTTACATACACTGTCATTGAAACTGATTTTGTAATGTTCAATTTCTTCTCATTGGTGTATTTCCAAGCCCAGTTTATTCTCTCCATATCATTCTCACTTTTTGCTAACTCAGTCTCCTATTTTGATGACATTCTTGCCATTCTGCCACGAACCATGCGTCTCAAAAATTCAATATGTGCTCTTGGAATTATTCTGTGTTTGGGTCAGTGCCCAGATCTCACAGCAGTAACACAACCTGAAGGGGCACTCCTTTGTCTGCCCCTCTGTTTGTTTCATCACCAATCATCAATAATAAGTAGGGTGCAACCCTAATGTGGCATAAATATGTTTTTAATTGTGTTAATCCATATAGTTATATACAAACACCTGGGGGTTAAAGATGCAGCATAAACATTAGTTTATTTATGTACATACATTCTAATTTTCAGATTATGCTTTTAAATCTCACTAATGAGCTCAGGCTTTAAAGTTCTATAGCCATTTTTTGAGTTCATAACTTAAAAGCTTCCTGAGGGCACCTTTTCTGAGAATTTTAATTAAAATTATAATCTGGGGTTTAAAAAAAACCCAATAACTTTGTAAGTATTTACTATTTAACAAAATATACAAACACCCTAATGGATTTCTTCTAATTTATCTACTACATTCATTTCACTTCATTACAACAGTGGCTGATTCAAGTTGGTCAACTAAGGACTACTAACTGGAAGACTTTCATTTCTCATAAAAATTATAAAAAGAAAAACTAAGTTCCAACTTTTTCTAGATGTAACATTTTACTCTGTGTATGTCTTTTAATTCTGTTTCAGTAAAAGTTTGAGTCCATTGGGATTTAGTGTTGAGTCTAGTGCTGATCACCATTGTTTTGGTGGTTTTGTTTTGTGAGTTTCAATCATGTGTTTTGGGGGAAGCGTTGTACACAGATTATCTTGAAAATTTGGCATGAAAACCATAGGTTTATGCCTAAAAAGCTTGAAAACCACGTCTTGGAGCCTGGAGTTGTTCTGGGTAAACTGAGGTACTCTTAGACTCTTCCATGTGGTCTCCATCTCATTGGTATTGGACCTAACTTTATCTTCTCTTCATAGTCCTTCTTCTGGGTCTACAAAAAGCGCAATGATGTAATAGATAGACTTGGAACTGACCCTGAGTATTTATGTCCTTGTTACTGTGGCACAACTGGCTCTATTGATGATAGACCAATAGTTAAAGTGATTGTAGATGACACTAAAACAGACATCCACCATTCTATTTGTGACATTGTGGTCATGTTGTGTGCAGTTAGTGGATGGAAAGTGGAGGTAATAAGTAGATGTTCTCTAGTGTCATGTCTGCTCTAATCTGCTCTTTTATCTAAACAAATATCTCTTAAAACCAGAGGAAAACTATACTATGACTGTCTATGTTTTGGAGGCAAAATATGGGTCTCTGTTTTACTATTACTATTATAATTAGTACTACTACTACTACTACTATTATTATTATTACCACCACCACTACTACTACTACTACTACTACTACTATTACCACCACCACCACCACAACAACTACTACTACTACTACTACTACTACTACTACTTCTACTGCTACTACTACTATTATTACTACCATTACTACTACTACTATTGTTACTTCTACTACTACTCTTACTACCATTACTACTACTACTATTACCACTACTACTACTATTACCACTACTACTACTATTACTACAACTTTTACTACTACTACTACTACTACTACTACTACCATTACTACTACTACTACTACTACCACCACTGCTACTACTACTGCTGCTAATACTACTTCTACTGCTGCTACTACTACTAATATTACTAACACCACCTCTACTACTACTACTACTACTACTACTACTACTACTACTACTACTACTACTACTACTATTACTTCTACTACTACACTATTACTACTACTAACTACCACAAACTAAGCTACCACAGGACAGAGAAATGTGTAAGCTGGTAAAGGAGAGAAGGTGGAGATTGTCTGGACACATGCTAAGACTTCCAGATAGGCAACTGACCCACCAGGTTCTGCCATGGAGTCCAAGAGGAAAGTGAAAATGAGCCGGACCTGTGAAAACCTGGCAAGCCACTTTCCAGGAGGACCTTCTTGCTAGGCAAATTTACTTTTACAATGTACAGGTCCTGGTCGAGGACCATGACCTATGGCATCCTCTTGCTCACCGTGCCTCAGCAGAAACTGGAGAATTTAAGCTAATGTAAGGAAAAATATGCTTTGATCATTATAAAAACTCACACACCTTGATACAAAATCACTTTTTTATCAGGACTTTTAAACAATTTCTGAGTTCATCAAGAATAATTGAAATGGCAATATTGTGATTAATTGGGATTTGAATTTAAAAGATTGTACTACCTGTGTTGACACCATCCTGCATATCAAAATGTATCTTGCATGCCTTGGTTGTCCACACTTACTGTTTGTAAATGGACTAAACAAATAGAAATCATGTTACATTGCAAACCATCATTATCCTATTGAATACAGGGGATACAGAAGGCATTGATGGACAATCTTGTTTGCCAAAAATATAAAAACAAATCAAACAA
The DNA here is from genome assembly GCA_003991215.1 of Morbakka virulenta. Taxonomy (NCBI): domain Eukaryota; kingdom Metazoa; phylum Cnidaria; class Cubozoa; order Carybdeida; family Carukiidae; genus Morbakka; species Morbakka virulenta. The sequence continues at coordinate 312,288 of RDPX01000276.1, forward strand.
CAGCTTGTTATTAAAATATAATAGCTATAAATCATTAATCTTCTTAAGGTACCTTTAGTGTCTTGACAGCAACAGTGACTTTATACTTCTTATATAGAGCTTTGTACACTTCACCATACTGCCCTACTCCAAGCTTCTGGCTAATGGCAATTTCTCCTCGTTCAATTTCCCATTCATCTGTCATTGGTGACAATGTGTATACTGATGGCTTATTTAACAATGGTACTGGGTATCTTAAAACTGTAATCAATCCTCTTGGATCATGACTATGGAATTCAATAAGTTCTGGTAATGAATTAAATTTGCATCCTTCTTGCACATACAAAAAGTTACCATCTTGATTTACTCGATAGTGATACACTTTTCCTTCGAAGCGCAGTGATAATGAATGTTGTCCAACACAACTTTCACTTTCCCTTACCAAATAACTTCCATTTATTCCACTGTTAAGTAAATATTCTGCTTCATTGCGAGGAATTTTACCACGGTACCAATCATACTTGTCCAGGCTTGTGTTGGGTGATGCATAGGCATATGGGAACCACCCAATCATTCCCTTTGAATTTTTCCCTTCACACCACTCCCTCATATCATCAACACAAAGTATTTTAATCAGTTCACCTTTCCTAATGGTCAACTGATTTTCATTTCCTGCTTCAAAGGAATAACGAACAACAAACAGATTTGGGTCATCTTGTGCATATTGGGAAGGGCCAGATGATGCTGTACTATTAACTCCTGGTGTTGCTGGTAGAGGCCGATTGGCCATAAAATCTAAAATGTAAAAAAAACCAAACTCAGTGATGGAAAAAAATGTACTTAGTCAAAATCAAACTTGGAAAGAGTAATAACAATAAGGTGTTTGTATGCATTACAGAAATGTTCAAGTGTTGGCTGCTGACCAAGCAAGATGGTGTCTACTTACTTCATGATGTCCTACATAAAGACAGGAGACCCTAGGTCTAAGGATACTATACTTGTCATGTCAATTTTGCACTGGGGTCTTATTTTCACAACCCTAACAATAATTGATGCACACCTTTACTTTATGACTTAAGTGGGCATAGAAGTAATTTTTTTTTATTAAATTACTATTAATATTAAAATGAATGCATGTCTATTGTATTCAAACTTGAATATAGGCAACTTATGTAACTGTCATTGGTGGTAGGTCATGCAAAGTTAACTTAAGTTCAAACAAACAGCACTGAACCCAAGTGGCTTCTGAAAGACTGTCAAGTGTCTTTATCACAGTCAATATTAATTGAATTAGGCCAGTGCATGTAATACTGATGTTTGGTGGAAGCTAAAGTAATATATAATTAATATAGTTAAAGGAAAGAATTAATATAGTTAAAGGAAAGAATTAATATAGTTAAAGGAAAGAATTATATAATTAATGTTAAATTATCTCTGGCTATGCTATCAAAACATCATTTTACCCTGGATGAACTTTTTCTGATATCAAGTTGCAAACTTAATAGGTGAATTCAAATAGGTATGGATAAACTGGTTTTTAACTGATCAAACAATTATGTCAATGATGTTGCTCTGGATGACCATTTTTCAATAATGGTGTAAGTTAACCATCACTAAGAGTGATTTTATTAGGTCTTTGTTAAACTAAATGGTTAGTGTTTCCAAACATAAGTAGGGCATCTAACAAAAATGCAATTGGCTGGTGTCTGCATGTGTATTGGCCTATGAAACCCCTCCCAAACTCAATGAAATCATTGCAAAAGTGCATCATGACTACTGGAAACAGAAACAAGAGCTGTGATGACTCCACTCCTTCAAAAATGATACATATTTAAATTTTCATAGATGAATTTACTTTATTAAATAACTGTGAACACTATAACTAATTCCTGTTTAGTAACTGTAATAAAAAACTTTTAAGATAGATATTGTGGCTCCTTTTGTCCAGTAAATAAATAAATGTATATTGGTTTCCAATAGCCCATTATTGCTTGACTCCTTCTACAGTTCAGTCATTACCAGGGCTCAAAGTAGATGCTTATTATCTTTATTTAATGTTTACAAATAAAGTCACATCAAAATTATTTCAATAATACTGTCATTAGTAATCTTACTTTACTTTTGTATTGTGATAACAGTTATTTCACTAGTTTAACCTTGTCATAAGTATTATTATGTTTTAAAGAAAAAAGTTTCTTTAAATTCATTTAGGTTTGTAAATCTACTTCTTATTATCATCACAATGTAATCAGTTTAGATATCAAAGTGTTTGTAAACACCATTCATCATGCATAAAAATTTCAATCAACCTCACTTAAATGTAGATCAAAATCCTAACTGTCTCAAATGAATACAGGCACTGGTGTTCTGAATACAGTGCCAAATAAACTTGGAACTCTTAACAATTGTGTATCTGCTACTGTTTTTCATCACACTGAAGAATCCATCACTTTTAATGATGTTATCAGTGGTTTGAATGAAATATACAACAAAACACTATATAATACAATACCTAGTACCTATACTTTAGCACTCATGAATAAATTAATTAATGAGCAGATACCTGTTACCACAATAGTGGTTTTCAATCTTTTGCATCTTTATTGATTGTTGTTTTGCTTTCTTTTTCTCCTTTATCTTTTAGGATGCAAATTTGAGTCAGAATCATGTGTGCATGTGTAAAGAAAACAGTACAAAATACATTTCTGTTGTCATGTTTGGCTATATTGGCTTTATACCAGTGGGTAACAGTGTGGTTAAATGGCACTATATCCAAATTATTACAGTTTGATGTAGAAGTAAAGCTTGCAAATAATTTTAAGTGAATAAACTGAAAAGCTCCATATCCAATAACACACAGCACATTACTGACTAAAACTGTGCTGACTTCAAGATGGTCTGGAAACAAATTACAAATGTAAGTCTTTGAAGTAGTCATTCACAGATTGTTGTTTGTACCTTTCTAGTGTATGCAAGGCTTTCATGAGATTACTTTAAGATTATTTTCTATATGTAGTACTTGATTTTTTTACAAAAATGTAAACTCTAATAGTTTGCTTTACTGTTAGTTTATGTCTTCTTACACCTTCAGTCGAGTTTGTATACATGTATGTATTTGTTGAGGCTATAAGTCATAAGTAGCCATTTAGACATGTTAGTTTCCTTTATTTTTTATATCTTAAGTGGAGCTAAACTCTATATAATTGCTACATGTTACACAGTCCTCATACAGGACTCATTGGAAAACAAAAAAAAAGTATTGCAAATAGCTTAATGTACACTAAACTTTGAGTTGCTAAATAAGTGTAATATCTTGTTTAATATATATATATATATATATATATATATATATATATATATATATATATCAATGCTTTACTCTGCATGTTTGGAAATATTTAAACAAATAAATGAGCAAATACTTGTTTTAAATGTAGAGTATGCCTCTGCTCCATAGTGCACATTAACTTTTGTTTTTACACTGAGTTCATTGGCCTACAATTTGATATTGTTGTGGGATATAAATATACAATGTGACAATGCAATAGAAGTAAGGAGGCCAGGCACTGTTATAATTTATAAGAAATCAAAAAGAGTGTCACAGATGAGAGGGAGCAGAAATGGCTGGAACAATGGAACAAGCATTTAGTGGCTGGACAGCAATGGATTGAGAGGGGCATTTTGCCTAATAAAAAACTTGCCAGTGTAAGTGGGTAGAATTGGATAGTATAGAAGACCATGAATCACCTCCAAACCAAAAATGGAAGATGCATGGCATCCCACAAGAGGTGGGGCTTCACTACAACAGGTACCTGCAGCTGTGGATTGGTGCAAACAATACTCCACTTTCTTAACTGTCCCACTAGAACAGACTAGAAACCAGCTGACCCGGTGCTCCCCTCAGAGGAGGCTTTGGATTGTGCACATTTCTGTAGTACAAGAGTCTAGCAGGACAAGAAGAAGAAGAGAAAGGGAAAGGGCTGTAAATTGTTGGTCTTGTACCGCCCAATGATGGATGGAAACATGAAATAGAAAGAGAAAGGGTGAAGACATACCAGAACTTGCAGTGGGGTATTTATAGGCTGTGGCAACTAAAGAAGGTTCCTGTGGTTGTGGGTACTCTTGGAATTGTGACAAAGGAACTTCATAAGTGGATTGAACAAAAAACTACCTTGTTAAGAACTGCAAGGATCCTGGGGAGGGTGTTAGAGATCTGTGTGTGTGTGAGAGAGAGAGGCAGATATATACTAAATTGAAAAGAATCGAAAAAGTACACTGTCCATTTCGACAAGCCTGTTTCATGATTTTACTCAATCGCCAGGAAATGTACAAATAAAAATATTCCAGTAGCGCTTTATATATCTTACAACTGTTGTTGATATGCTTAATGTTCATTAACAAAATTTTTTTCCATGGCGGCAAGAAGATACAAGTTCATTCCTTTTGTTTAAAGTTGCTAATTGTGGGTGGTAAATTATTAGGAATTTTTCTTTGATGCAGAGGTTGCATCTTTTGTTTGTCTTATTGTAGGGTCGGTTTGTTGAAAGGATTCTCCAAGACATTGTATGGTCTATATTTCCATCTTTTAATGTGCAGATGTACTTGATGAGTTCCGTAGAGTTTCTGTATTTTTTGTGTTGAAAAGATCCGGTGACTTCTGTACCTGGTTTTGAATTTGTTTTCTGTGAGTCCTATGTATGTTTCAGTGGTGTTGTTGTCTTTGCGTATTACGATTGCTTGGTAGACAAACAATTTTTGTCGGCAGTTGCCGTTAAGTGGGCATGTGTTGTTTTGTCGGCAGTTGCATGTCTTTTTGTTCTTAGTACTGTTTGTAGCAGTGTCCTTTGGCTTTTGTGAGTTAAGAAAGTGCTTGCTGTGGATGTTGATGATTTGTTTTGTGTTGTTCATACAACTGTAACTAATTTTGATGTTGTTTCGGTTAAAGATTTTGCGTAGTATGTGGTCTTTAGGGAAGTGTTTGTCGATTAGGGTGATGAATCTGTGTCCGATACTGGTGCTGACATTTTTGCTGTATGGAGGGTTGTACTAAGGTATATTGTTTCGTTTTCTGTTTCTACATCTGGTATTTGGGGTCGGTTCATAGTGTAGTTTGTATCCACTGTCGTCTAGTGCTTTTTTGGTATGGAGGTGCTGCTTGTTTGAAAGATGCTTTGTCGGATGAAAGTAATGAGTCATCTGTTGATGCCATCTGGTATGTTTTCAGTAGTCACTGGTGGGTGGTTGCTTTCTCGATGAATGAACTGGAGTGTAGTCTCATGTTTCGTAAAGGGTTTGTAGGTGCTATTGTGTAGGTTGATGGTGACGTCAAGGAAGTTGAGGGTCTGTTTGTTTGCCTCTATTGTAATGCATAGTCCATTGTCGTGAAATGTATGGCATATTTCTTTTTTGATAATTTTTTATATATATATAAATCCAGTAAAGCATACAAAATAACTAGACAAATTTAGCAGTTACTACTAGTTTCATGTTTTCTTAACAATCTTCGAACTGCAGTTTGAAGATTGTTAAGAAAACATGAAACTAGTAGTAACTGCTAAATTTGTCTNCAGTTTGAAGATTGTTAAGAAAACATGAAACTAGTAGTAACTGCTAAATTTGTCTAGTTATTTTGTATGCTTTAATGGATTTATAAACGCTCTGGAAACATTGAGCACTCTCAGTGAACATTGGTATACTTTACTAATATTACTATATATATATATATATATATATATATATATATAGAGAGAGAGAGAGAGAGAGTTGATCTGGTTTCTAAAATGAGAGAGATATTCCTGTACGCCCTTGGTCATTTGTTTTGACTCAAATAACAGAAGTAATGATGCCAATTCCAATAGTTGGAACATAAGGTAGTAAAAGTTATAATGATAACAATGTCAGGAACATTCTACTTGGAAATGCTAAACCACCATTTGAAAACTATTTTGAATTAACAAACATGGAAGTGAACATGAGAAACAAAAATCTATTTGTCTATATCTCACGAGTCAAATTGGAATATGGGAGACAGTTGATTTGTTACATGGGAGCTAATGTTTTCATGATCCCCCACTTGAAATTAGAAGAAAAAATGCAGAAATGTATTTTAAAGATATTTTAAAAGATCATAAGTTCTAGTTTTTATCAGGTTCTTATTGTTTTACAGATTGTTTTTAAACAGGACACATGTTGATAACAGTATTTGCATATATTACCTTTTAATTATACATTTATTGAAACGTTTTAATCCTGTATAAATATTCATAAATAAATAAATAAATGTAGCAAGATATATTCACTGGGTATTATGTGGTAGAGCAGCCCAAGAAAGAGTTAATGCATGGTATAATCAATTGCCTTTAGTAAATAATGAAAATTACTATCAAAAGAATTTGTGAGGTTTCATGATCCAATGTAACCAGAATGTTGTTGATAGATAGCCAGATATTGTGTTAGTCAATAAAATGAAGAAGGAAGCAGTAACTAGCAACACTGCAGTGCTGGGTAAAAAATGTGGAATGGAGAAAGAAACACTGAAAATAGATAAATACAAAAATCTAAAAGATGAGATCATTAGGCTTTGGAATATGAAGAAAGCTGGAGTTATTCCAGTTGTGATTGGAGTGCTAGAAGCTGTGTCCAAGGAGTGTGGTAACGATATTGGAAAGTTATCAGTCGATCCAAAAGTAATACAAAAGACAGCACTGTTGGTTTTCCAAGGATCCTAAAAATGGTCTTCTCAATATTAGAGCAGGGAAAGAGGAAATCTAAAACCTTTAAAAGCTTGTTACTATCTGTTTTTTATGTAGTCTGATTTAAAGATCTACCATGTTAATACAGAATAATAATAATAATGATAATAATAATAAAACAAGAAATAAATTATCCCACCTTGTCCATTGCATGGTTCAACAAGGGATACGCCCCTGAAGGGGAGACCAGCCTGAGGTAAAAAAATGTGCTACAAGGTCTAATTCTTCCCACAAAAATAGTTTACATGGTCACCAGGATGCCCCCTGGTCCTCAAGATTCATCACCAAAACAAAATCCCAAGGAAAAACAAAGGAGATGGACCAGGGAAGAATATCAGGAAATGATGTACTGTACCCATTAGAGCCCATGAACCTCAACTGGATCTGACACTAATGGTGAAGAAAAAAGAAAAATTGAGATAATAGTAATGATATATTTAAAAAACGGGTCAGCATGTTGGTTAGGAGCAGCTTAGGCTGGGTGCAGCATTGACTACAAGAAAAGCTCTTGAAACAAAACACTGCTTTATGTAGCTTGCTTTCAAGATTTATTCCATTTCTTGTTACCATCATCATTGCATAAAAGTATCTTTATTATAAAAATGTTACTATTTTTCAGATCAAAGTTGCTCTCAAATATAAAAAAATTATAAATAGTATTTTGAAACAATTTGTCTTGCTGAATACTTCTCAGCAATTGAAGACTTTGAAAGTGATGCTTTCTGTGGTAGACTGTTTCTGAAAATTTAGAGTACAATAACTATAATGGGATGATAGGTATTAGGAAGGAGAGTGATGGGGATGACAGTACAAAGAATGAAAAAGAGAGGGAGACCAAAGAACTGATGGCTAGAAAGTGAAAAGTAGGGCATGATGGTAGAACGAGTAGAACCACAAGATAAACACAATCAAGCAGTGTGGAGTAGGAAGACCTGCTGCAACTCTTGAATAGGAAAGCAGGCAATAGGAAAAGAAATATAATAAACATAATGGTTGTTACTTTATGGTCTAAGAACTTTTTAATGACCATAATGAAAGACAACAAAAAGCAATGGTACACTCTCAAAACTGGATGCCGAATCCCCACTACCAAAGTTAACCAACACCTCAACAGATTCAATGGTATATATCAATATAGAATCCAAATATGACACACTAAAATGCTGCTTGGTTACAAGGTAAATGGGTGTGTTTATGAAGGTATCCAAATGGGTTTTTTTAGAAATCGATTGGCAAAATAAAACCTTAGGGGAGTCACCAGCAAATTTTTTCCTATACCTTTAATGACCAAGTCAATATTTTCATTGTTCACAACCACAACCACTTATACAAGCAACTGCTAATATAAAAGTGCGTTCAGGCTGATCAGCAACCTCATGGAAGCAAATCGCCCAGCAGCTCTTTTGTGCAAAACTTGTCTTGGCAAGGTAAAGATTCTTCCTAATTGGTAAGGTTTGTGAAGTAATTGTTATTAGATCACAAAGTCACTTGTTTTTGAATATTGTATGTCTCATAAGCATGTTTACCAATCAACTAGTGGTTCCTTCTCTTTTTGTCACAGTAATAAAAAAGTTCTTAAATTACAATGAGAAAAGTATCAAAGACGACCGACTAACGTCACTTAACTGTTATAATGCCCACAAAAAGCAAGTCACAGGTCTTGTAATCCACAACGAACAGCTTATATTGTTGAGGTGGCAACTTCAGTTCCAATCTTACCATTATATGCGGAAAACTGCTACATTACTTAGTAATAAAAACGTGAAATTAGAATAATTTAAAGTTTAGTCTCATTTTCCACATGCATTTGTTAACTATTACTCTTGTCAGTTCTGTCAGCCGAGTTGTGTATTGTGCCATCCCAGGTAATTATTGCTGCTGAGCGGAACAGTAGAAGCATAATATATGTAGGCCCTCTAGCCTTTTGCAAAACATAAACCATAGTCTGATAACAAGCAATAGTCCACTTGCTTTACAGTTCAAAATCAAACTCTGCCAGTTTTACATTTTAACAATTGGTGGGAGTATTTCTAAGAAAACTTGAAGTGCTGTTAGCAATTCAGTTCTTAAATTATCCTTGTAATTGCCTCGAAGGTTTCAAAGTACTTCAGAAATTTTGTACAAAAAGCAATACTTTAATAGTAGAGGAGCAGGCTGTGTTTTGATAAGACTAGCCTATTTCTCCTTGAAAAATACCGGTCCTGCTCTCGTGGCATCGTATTCAAAGTGTCAAATAACCAAAGATGCACCCACGTTGATCGGGTGATTTGCTTTTGCCAAAGGTTGCGGCATTGTTGTGTTTAAAATAAAGTCGATTTCAAGAGCATGCTTTGATTTTCAAAAATATACGAAATGATGTGTAAAGCAATAAGAATCTTATTTGATTTTTTTTGTAAAAATTGATTAAGACATGTATCGTCCATTGAAATCGCTTCAATTACGAATAAATCTATGAGCACAAAATTAATTTCTTCGCAGCAATTAGTCTGACTCGTCAAATCAAATCGATGAATTCTATTTGTAGCGAAATAACACTTGTTGTTATAACAATTGAAATAATTATCATTATTTAAACATATTATTTAGCTTTATCGCATGACCAAACAAATGCAAGGATATAGCGAATCTTCAATTAAAACAAGGTTTCTCCAAATAAATGTATACTACGGTATATCATTGCTAATTTTAAGCAAAGTGTGCAATAATTGACATTTCAAAGCAAGGCTAAGGTATTCCAGATCAATGGTCAGTCGTTGACATGTATTCTCAGGCAGGTATTCCCTTTATCTAGTATATGTTATGTCTTTAAGTAACTTTAATGCTAAAGAGTTTATGTCATTTCTTGTACACTTGTCATAGAGATCTTTTAAAAACCTGTTGTTGCCAAGAAGAAAATAACGTTGTAATCAAATGCGTCTCTCAGGAACACATCGACGGAAAACAGCAGTTTGTCTTCAAGTAATTTCCTTGTTGCTATCACTTTAATGCTGATTTAAGTCTGCATTTGTGTTCAAAAAGCCTCATGTGTTTATCAGCTTGACTATAAATTACAATAAAAGCACCCTAGTTTATAAGAACTCGATCAATTAAGCGATTTAGATCTGATGTAGTCAAATGAAAGCTTCCAAAGGATTATTGCGAAGTTCCACTTACCTCGTGCTGGCGGAGCTTCGTCGCTACTGTTATCATCTTGGCTCCAACACTTTTTCCTGTTATTAGTATTCCCAGTGCCGATATCAGGGCACTTCCCCTTTAGTTTTTGCTTTGAAGGCTTCTCCTTTGCCTGCGACTGACCCATAGCATCTCGATACTCTTCTTAAGAAGACTTTAACTGTTCACTTCCGAAAAACCAGTGGGGCTGGTCATCGTTGCAATATGGTCGTGGTTATACCAGTGATTCACATGTTCCTCACAGAACAATGATACGAAGCCCCCTTGTTTACTCTGTAACCCCGTGAAAATATTGTGAGGGAAGACAGTAACGAGAAACTCTTATTTATCGACAGAAATGTGAACTTTCCAACTTGCTTCTTTCACTTCTATCATCAGTCCTCTATCAGACGAAAACAACCCCGACTGGAAAGACTGGGGCCGACTGATTCTATTTCTGACATTGCACAGATCAACAATGTCATCTCAGTAGCAACTCGCCCAAGCAAGCCATCAAAGTTTGCTACGTCTTTGGTGTTCTTTTGCTGGTCAAGAATTTGACAAAGCATGAGACCACTGAGTGAATGGAATTGTAAAGAAGGTGGGGGAAAAGACGCAAAAAAGTAATGTAAAGAGATAAGAGTTGACCTCAGACAATTCAAGTCATATGACTGAGGAAAGCACAGAAAAGCCAAGAAGTTCCGCAATCCAGCCATCGGAGCAAAGAAACGACATTCAAAAAATGATTTATTACAAGGAGGAACAATAACTGCATAAGGATGAAGATGTTGAGAGAAATGAGTCACACGAGGTTCAACAAACAGATCTGGTACCAGCGAGGAAAGTTCATCAGAACACTTCCCATGATAATACATGTAGAAAACACCCCGTGCTGTTGGAAGGCACACCAAATCTAGCTTTTTGACAGGATTACAACAGTTGTTGATTAAATGGAACAAATTTTCCTCCATTTCCAGGGGTAAAAACTTAGAACTGTAACATTTGTAAGAAAGAAAATTTGATGGTTTTAAAAGCAGGGAGAAGAGGTTTCTAAGTTTCAAGTTCCTTATTTATTCGAATAAGCGGTTCTCTCAAATACGCACCCTCTAGAAAGTGAAAAAATTACTTCCTTAAGACATTGAATAGAAGATAGTACCGGTGCAGGAAACAATAACTTGTATATATAAATATAACTTTTTTGTCTTAAATCATATATATATATATGGCTTATCGAAAGTCGGACGGAAAGGACAGGGAAAGACCTCTTTTTCTAGATGCATACCAACTCGCGTAATCCGGAGGAAATAAACGTGATATAGGTGTCGGCTTCATGCATGAATCAACCGCTTCCAAAAAGTCAATAGAGAGCAAATTTGAGCTGCTAGAAAATGTTATATCCGCAGAAGCAAAACTCGTTAAGCTTAAAGACTTAAAGAAATCCATTTGCAAACTCATTCCAAAACTCTGGGATAGAGATTACAGCAGACATTTTACAGAAGGTGGATGAAACAAGAAATACTGAGAACCAAGCTGACAAATTCCAAAAAGCAACAATGATATAAAGAAGAAATGCAATAGAGTCACGGAAGCATGGATCAACAGTCAATATCAGCAGATTGATCTGTGTGAGAACCTAGTCAATAAATGCATGCCTGAAAATCAGAGAACTGTCTGAAAGGAAGATGACCTGTACAAAGACAGGATGTACCACACCGGCTGATGCCGCTGTCTTGATGGCGAAGCAGGGTATCCTAAAGAGATGTTCCGGATACATCGAAGAATTGTTCTTTGTTGCAAGAGGAGACAATCCAGAAATAGATAAAAAGATAGATTTCTTATCAATTATAGAAGACGAGGTCAAACAAGCAACGAAGAAGATAAAAAAGGCAAGGCCGTCGGTCCAGCCAACCTAACACTTGGAATTTTAGAACCTCTCAACAATATGGGGCTGAACGAAATCACCAACATTCCGAACGCCATCTGTGACACAGGAGAAATTCCATCAGATCTTTTCAAATCCACTTTTATCGTCCTACTAAAGAAACTAGGAGCAACAGAGTGCTTCCTAAGCAGAAGAATCAACTCATAGACCATATTGTGAAAGTCCTGCTCAGAATTCTAATGCAATCCAAAATTAAACCGGAAATATCACTACCACAACTCGGTTCTGTTGAAGACAAAGGAACAAGAAATGGCATATTTGAACTGACTTCTATCATGGAAAGATCAGTTAAAGTGTAGAAAAATCCCTTACTTTGCTTCATAAACTATTCAAAAGCCTTTGACAGGGCTCAACATAAAGAATTATTTCAGATGCTTTCAGAAAGAACTAAGAGTACTACGTTATCTGTACTTGGAACAAGAGGCTGCAATTAGGATTGAAAATGAATTCAGCGAAGACCATTCTATCTGCAGAGGTTTAAGGCAATACTGTGTTGTCTCACCAGATCTTTTTAATCTCTACAGCGAATTCATACCGAGAAACATTAAAGACATGAGTGGAATACAAGTAGGTGGACAAAACATCAACAACCGCTAATAGCACTGGTTTAATTCCGAACTCAGATCAGAAACTAAAAAACATCCTTGACATGGTTGCCTAAGAAAGTGAAGAATTTGGTTTTGATCTAGACATAAACAAAACAGAGTACAAGACTGGATCTGAGAAAGAACAAGCTATATTCCATCTCATAAGTAAAGGTATACCAGTCAAACAGGTCCAGAGTTTTTGATACTTGGGTTTTACCATCTCATTCAATGGGAAATGCAAAAATAAGATCAAGCCAAAAATAGCATTAGCAAAAGACTCTTTTTCAAGCTACATACCACCCTCAACGATCGAAACATCACAATGGACACCAAGAAAAGAGCTTCAAAAGCATACATTTGGTCAATACTAACATATGACTTTGAGTATTTGAACATCAGTAGAGAAACTCAATCAAAACTGGAAGCAGCGAAAGTGTGGTTCCTGAGGAGGATGCTTCGAATATTGTGGACAGAACATAAATCAAAAGAGGAACTCCTTGCTTTGGGGAACACCAATAGGTCACTCATTAAAACAATAAGGCAAAGGCAGATGCCATTCCCAGGGCACATTATGAGACAGTCTCATTTAGAACGACTTGCATTGTTGGAAAAGGTAGAGGGCAGGAAAACCAGAAGGAGACAAAGGAAGACAGTTCTACAGTCTCCAAACAAGTGGGCTACTAACAACAATCGGAGATTGAATGAGTTCATTCATGTCTGCGATGATAGGGTAGGTTGGAGACGGATGATTGCCGATGCCTGTGTCAGGTTTGGGACATATCCAAATATATATATATATACAATATAAAAACATAAACATGTCATCATAATTCTACCCTGCTTAACAATAGCAGTAGCAGGAATCATTGAGTTCTCCACAAAGTACATAATGTCTGTACAAGTATATACCTATATGGATGATTGAATGCATGTATGGACATGAGCATATATGTATTGTATATGATAAGATCATTGTAATGCATCCTCTCTATTGGCTTATTTTTTCTGAAATTTGATATTTATATTTCGTTATCATGTTTACATGCTATTGCAACAACCAGAACATATAAATCTGAGAAATAATCATAGTTTTCCAAATTGTGTAAAGTATAAATTGCGAGGAAAAAAATTACTTGTTTTCTATGAAATCAACAAAAAGTAAACTCCAATCGGAGGACAGTAAAGAAAAACGCTTGAAGCCTCCTTAAAATGGGAATTTAGAATCCTGGTAGACATTAACTTTTAAAAAGTATCTTTAAGGATACTATACAAAAACTTTTATTTCGATTTACTAATAAAATTGTGTTTGACTCCTTTTTATTGAATTTCATTCCATTTCAGGGTTTTTTTCATTTCATTTCAAATCTTTTTGGATATTTCTACATCAGCGCTTTGGTTGAAATGCACACGTGAAAAAGGATTCGATTTGAAGTCACAATCCCACCTTCCCACCTGTCTTTCAGTTGTTAATATCGTGATGTGTACCTTTGCCTTTAAATCATCGAAAGATGCCCTTCCAAAAAACATTTATCATATTTTACGGCAATCGCAAAGAGCGTTATTTTTCGATATAGCTACAACATTTATTTTCCTAAGATAAATCGCAGAAAAAACCCTACTGCTTTTCATAAAGATGACTCTTTTATTAAGTAACACCGCCAAAAGCATAGTGACTAATGTTTGAAAATTTACATTTCAATACAGGTTTAAAGCAAAGGAAACACTACCCAACTTTTAGCTAAAATGCCCATGGGTGTGAAAACAAATCTCTTTTCCTACATAATATGAATGAAGGGTTGTTATTTATAATCATTGTTCTTCACTTTTTATGTCTCTTACAGAAAGAACCACAAATAATAGGATGTTTATAACGCTAGAAAAGAAACCAGAATTTCGTAAAACAAACATACAAGTTTATTTGAGTCTTGCAAAACAACAATGGACTTCCATGCTCTCAGAAGATAGCAGAGAAAAACAAAAGTTTGAGATTATACGACCAGGGTGGTTTTCATTCTAACCACAGATTATTTCTCCATTTTACTGCAATTAAGATTACCGCGCTCACTAAAACAAAATGGTATTTGTTATACAGCGCAATTCTTAATTGTGTAAAGACTCAATACAAATTATATACTGCCTACAAAGTATTAATAATGTATTAGATTAAGAACCAAACATAAAAGGTGTAGATTTATAAACTTTATTTGCTGAAAAACTAACCAATTTGAAATTTTCAAAACTTGGTCCTTGGAAATAAAATTTTAGTTTTTTCCATAGCATATAGATCATCATTGTCATTGAATTGTTTACATTTCCATTCCACCCAAATCCACTTAAGTGTACATACCACTATGAATGGTTTTTAGTAAAGGACAATGATACCAGTTGGGCAAATATAATCGTATTTTTTGCTAGTCTGTGGATCCCTTTTTCACAAAAGAGCTAAAACTGAGCAAGCTACATTTAAGGTCAATTTTCACGAAACCTACTTGATCGAGAGACATGATCGCTGAATCAGAACAAAGCCAGCTGGTGCATATATTTTCCTCAGATCGGTTTTTCACACCCATCAGGTGTTGAGATATAAAAACAACAATAATTCCATTGTTTATGAATTTATAAAAACTGGCGCAGCCGCTGTAAGAGCTCAAACCTTAAGGGGAAATGTTAACTTTGTCTGAAAATATTTCTTCCAAATTTGGAAGCAAGGCTATTTTTTGAATTTCTTGTAAAATTGTTAAGAAATATCCTTCAAATGTTTTTGACAGACATGCTTAAGATTTTCATAGACGAAAAAAACAATTTTTTTGTCTTGACAGCACGCTCAGTCGCAATAAAGCAAAAGTTAATTTTGGCATGAATTTGTTGGTTGTGAGAAGCCGTTGCTTTATGGTTAGTACAGTTGCACCCTAAGAGGTTCCGAGTTCGATTCCCCTTAGCAGGCGAAAAGCATTTGGAACTTTACAAAAGAAAAAGCCATTGGTTGGCGTCAGGAAGGGTATCGGGCCATGAAATACCTAACTACCAAAATAAAAGTCCCTTTGAAGGGCACCGTTTACGCCCCAGTTACAGGAGGTAATGACGCTATACCTCCCAGAAATGTGTTGGTTGTAATAACAAACCAAGTTCCTAAAACTACACAGTGGCGAATCTGGAATAGATACTGGGCGCTCGTTAGAAGAGCAGCCCCTTGAAATTGTTGAAGCAGGTTATTTTGTTAGGGGGGCGCCTTGTTGTATGTATTCTGTCATTGTAAAAAGTTTAATTAAACAAACAATTTAATTTTACATTTTTAAACGCTTTCAAACCAACTTATGTAAACCAGAACAGAATGACAAATGGTACAACTGAAACAAATACGGAGTTGTACTTTTAGTACTATGTATGGAATACGAAAATGTGTTACTTCAAATCCAAATTCAAATTAAAAAAAAAATTATTTCAACTTTCAAACTTCTTCTTCTCTTGGTGCCTTATCCGATTCGGACATTGGCGATCATGGTTTTCCACTTTTCTCTGTCTCTGGTTGCCTTCCGTGTTATTTAGATTTACACACTTGCCCAGGCTACTGATGTAAGTTAGCCTTTCAAACTACAAAATAATATTAATTACAAAACCGACCAATTTACTGTATCAAAACTACTAAAGATTCGTTTTGTAGATTTCAAATGATTTATTCATAATTTGCTTTTCAATTTTTGACTTTTTGGACTCAAAGGACGATAAAGGTATAACAGCTTTATTCTGTTTTGAATGGTAATCTTTTTCTGAGCTACTTTTCGAGAGGTACATCTCTCATCATCAAGTCCTTATTTGTGCTGGTTTAGGTTTGTTACGTCTTTTTTAACCTGGAACACATTTAATCTCAGGCTTTGCGTTGATAAAATTTTACCTTCATCTGATTGTGTTAGTTTCTACAATAATTCAACTCAAATCCAAAAACCTTTTTGAANGATTCGTTTTGTAGATTTCAAATGATTTATTCATAATTTGCTTTTCACTTTTTGACTTTTTGGACTCAAAGGACGATAAAGGTATAACAGCTTTATTCTGTTTTGAATGGTAATCTTTTTCTGAGCTACTTTTCGAGAGGTACATCTCTCATCATCAAGTCCTTATTTGTGCTGGTTTAGGTTTGTTACGTCTTTTTTAACCTGGAACACATTTAATCTCAGGCTTTGCGTTGATAAAATTTTACCTTCATCTGATTGTGTTAGTTTCTACAATAATTCAACTCAAATCCAAAAACCTTTTTGAAGTAACTAAACCAAAAACGTTCTCTTTTGTTATTACAAAATAAGTAAAATTCAAAAGGCAAGATTTTTCCATCAGGGATTCGATTCAACAAATCAAGAGAATCATCTCTGCTAATTAAAGAAGAATCCATAACTGGTTAATTTACTGAAAGTTTTATTGGACAGATGGCTGAAATGATTTTTTTGCGAATGTCAGGCAATGTGTGCTACTTTGTAATATTTGTTTGAACCACTGATCATTGGTTGGAGCCAGGCTAACACCTACCAACATCAGCACCAGCCCTGTGTCTCACTGACTGTACTATCTAGCAACAAGCAAAAGCCTAGCTCTAATCGTCTCATAGTCAAGCTCTCGCTCAACCAATAATCTGTCAAAAGTTTTGGCGCCGAAGTTACGGTTTAGCTAATCTCATCTTCTTGTACTGAACTGAGAATAGATTTGCTTTCCGAAGTTGGGTCTGTGAGAAAACCAGGAAATTAGGAACAAAAAAGCATTCATATCTGGTTACTTTTCTGAGTATAAGTGATCAAGCATCAAATTTTGGTTTTCTTTACTTTTCAAAATTGATTGTCCTATGATTTTTTTAAAATGATATATTTGTTTTTCAATTTGTTAGCGAAGACCAGCTACGTTCAAATTAGTCAATTTTGCACAAATGTGAATAATTTTTAATTGTAGTAATCCCAGGTTATCCAGGCAATCACAAGTTTTCCAGAAAAGTGAACGTCACTCTTTTCAGACAATTACTGAAGTTGGTTAAAAACAATAATAATTAGTTGTATAAAAAAGGTTTTTGTGGTGGGTTTTACAAAGAACGAAGAAGTCTGCAAGAAAGAAGTGGCGGTACTATGGAGAACAGAAGTGCAAATGTTGGCGTGGATCAAAGCAGCAACGTTGAGGGAGAAGAGAAATCCAGGCATCAAGAGAAATTTGAAAAAAGAGAAACAGAAATAGAATATCAGGGATGTTAGGATAAAATGGTTAAGGCATGTAATGCTTAAGAAAGAAGGTATACAGTAAAGGACCTGTGTATTAGATACATGCTATGCTAAAGGCTAAGAGAAAGACAATGCCTCAGATGGAAACAAATACTAAGGATGAGACAAAGGAGCTTCAAGTGTAAGATGAGGACATATTAAACAGAGGTAGATGTAGGACGATGATCCGAGCAGCGGACACCGATCCTAGAGGCTGAAGGCTGAAAGGAGAAGGATAAGAAGAGGTAGTAAAGGGAGAAGAAAGGAGTGGAGAAGACTGTGGAGAAAAGGAGAAGAAAGAATGAAAAAGGAGAAAGAAAGTGAAGAAGAGAAAGGATAAAAGAAGAAAAAGAAGAAGAAAAGGAGAAAAGAGAGAAGCAGAAAAAGAAGATAGAACAGAAAAAAGGAGGAATTTTAGCAAAGATCGGATTTGAAAAGATGTAAAAACGGAACGGATATAAAATAGCCTAAAAGCTCGAAGTCGGGTATTAAGAATATTGAATCTTAGCCAAACTGTACTGGTTCAGAGAAAACAACTTTTTGACAGAATAAAAATAAAAGAAAACATAAACGAGCAATTTTGCTATGTTTTACACGA
Organism: Morbakka virulenta; assembly: GCA_003991215.1. Classification (NCBI taxonomy): domain Eukaryota; kingdom Metazoa; phylum Cnidaria; class Cubozoa; order Carybdeida; family Carukiidae; genus Morbakka; species Morbakka virulenta. The sequence continues at coordinate 330,530 of RDPX01000276.1, forward strand.
CAGCAAAAAAATTACACCCACAACTCAAATGTTGTAAAAAATATCCAAAAATATGTCAGAGAATAAAGCAACAAAAGTGTATTACGAAAAGAAAAACGTCTCAGTAGCGTCTTGCTGCAGAAATTTTGTTTTTCGTCAAAATTGAAAAGAGTGACACTGTTCAAAAAAAGCAATCGTTGGCAATCTTAGTTTCATACTGAGGGCGTTCAAAATATGCAATTACCCAAAGAAGATAATTAATTTCATTTTAAGGAATAAAAGTTATTCATTAATTGATTTATTAATTAATTAAAATATACTTTCCTTATGATATTATTATATTATATTTTATATATTTTACATGAAATATTACTTAATATTATTAACTATTATATATATATTATATAAATTTGTGTGTGGAAATAGGCTGAGCTTGTTGAGCTCTGTTGTGTACGATAAAATCCATTAAATTCATCAATACAGTAAAAGGTGAAAGGCATCAATAAGTTCTTGGCCTAAGATAAAAGAAGGGGTTTTTTTTTAATGTTTTGCACAGTTTCTTTTCAACGTAGCACGCTTTCAAGTTAATAGGCTTAGTTCAGCGGTCACATAGTTTGTGCATTTTTTTTAAAAAAAGTCCATATTTTGGTTCTTGTAGAAGTAGTCTACAACAGCCAAATGTATTATCATCAAGATCGAAACGGAAACTACTGAACTTTTTCTTCGTCTTGGAAAAAGACCATTAATCTAAGAAAACCAAATCTGGTAACTACTTTATACGTTCAACTAGTTTGAATCCTTCTTGCTACTATGTCATTGCTGCTATGGACTTGTGAATTGGCCCTTGACTCGGTGAAAGATCACTGACTTTCAGAAATTGCTTACAATTACTTAGCTACAAAAGAAAAACTTAAGGCATTACCTTCAAAATCAGAGTATACGCTGGCAGGGGATTAAACCTTAAGTAACTGGAGAGAAAATTGTGCAGATTACGTTTTTCTATCGTAAGATACAACGTTATAAAATTTCTGTCGTGTATGGCATATTATTTATTAATTCACAATGACTCCGTGATCATCGTCGACATCGACGGACGAACACACTATATTATTTATTTATCTTATGACTTCTTTGTTGTAGCAACCATGCTAGAGAGGTGCTAGAATACAACATATATTAGTCCTTTTTGAGTTGGACACCTGCTGTTGCACAACATCAGTTATTTTTCCAGCGTCAACAATACCGACAGATGCTGCATCAGATCCTACATCAGATGCTGCATCCGTTGCTGCCGCTTTCATCACATATACGTAGCTGCAGGTTGACAAACACGAGTCCATGGAAACAAATTCACAAACAGAAACTTTATCGAAAAGCAAGTCTGTAAGAAATAATATGCTTGACGTGCAGAGTGAAGTGAATTAGGTAGCTAAAATTAGAATTAAACTTGTGAAAATATTTTAGCCTATTCCCCCCGTAGGAAAAATATGGTTTCCAAAATTTCTTTTATGTGAAAAAGAAATATACAACCCAGTGTCTGTTTTATTACTTTCTTGTATCAAGTAGCCCATGTCATCAGAAGTAGAGCCCATAGTTCATCTACTCCTGTTAATTTCTTTGGTATAGTCTCCAGAAAATAAAGTCAAGAGAAATAATGTCGCCCCTCCCTTTTAAAATCATTCTGTTTTGTACCTCCCTGCTCACGGTGAGCAAGCTTCGTCACTGATGATGCTGTGGCATTCCTGAAATTTTTGAAGCAAGTCATTACTTGCAGAAAAGTAAACTCTTTTGAAAATCGCCAAACAAAACGTCAGCTGCAGGAAGTTCGTTGACAAATGCTACACAAATCGAGTCAAAAATCTTATTTTAACATCAGCATAAACCTGATGCCATCACTGCAGAATAGTTTGTATTTTGTCGCTGTTCATAGCTTAAGTCTTATTAACAACAGGTTGTCATGCAGCAATTTCTGTAAGGATAATTCCCTTTCATTCAGTTTGATGACCTTTACACGTCATTTTAGGCTAACCACTTACCTTTTCGACATATTATTGCAGTTCAGGGTGTTGAATATTATTTCCATTTTTTTGTTGAACCTTAAAACTGACCAAATCCAACGAACCCTGATAAGTTCTATAACCTCTTTATCACACAGAGATTTTAATGCACCAGGGAAATACAATAGATGTGGACTAAGAATAAAAAGAAAATTGCGACATCGAGCAGAATTTACAAATTAGCTTAATATAAGTCGAGACACATGTTTCAAAGTAAAGTCACTTTTTTGATAGACATGTTCTGTGCTGTCGTGCCATTCTCAAAGCTTTTTGTACTTTGCTTAAGTCTATTTTCCTTCCGAAAAATTGAATGATTTGCAAAAAGACGAGGTGACTGTTCAGTGTTAATCACCTTATTAATACGATAATGCAGCACATCCTATTAGTGTTTTGATGTTAATGTGATAATTGTATTAATAGTATTTTTGGGGCACACAAGAGTGTCATATTTGCAAGCAGGTGCCCGATCGCTGTGCGTTGAGATGAATAAGTGATAAAAATCGAGCTGGATTTACCAAAGGACTTTCATTGAAATTTTAGAACTTTAGAATTTTAATTTGCACTGGTAATATTATCAAACAAAATATTGGCCGTTGGTCGGATTAGGGAAAGTTGTCGCTTAGAGAGCGTTATTTTGATAGTAAACAAGCTAACAAGTAGCAAGAAGTGCAACCCTGTAGGAGGGATCGCGTGATCTTCTGGGCCCACTGTGCAATTACCATTGTTCTGTCGTCCTCGTTGCTATTGTTGTTGTTGTTGTTGTTGTTGTTGTTGTTGGGTGCCTATCCGCTCTTGTTAGCCCTGTGGATAAGCCCCAGCCAATTATTACTTCCAGGCATGTGTTTCCGCTTTCGATAAGTTTTTTTTGGCCTCATTTATTCCATAAATAAACCGCATTTGCAGTCACCCTCATCTTCTTTCTNTCGAAGTGCCACCCTGTAGGAGGGATCGCGTGATCTTCTGGGCCCACTGTGCAATTACCATTGTTCTGTCGTCCTCGTTGCTATTGTTGTTGTTGCTATTGTTGTTGTTGCTGTTGTTGTTGGGTGCCTATCCGCTCTTGTTAGCCCTGTGGATAAGCCCCAGCCAATTATTACTTCCAGGCATGTGTTTCCGCTTTCGATAAGTTTTTTTTGGCCTCATTTATTCCATAAATAAACCGCATTTGCAGTCACCCTCATCTTCTTTCTCCAATTAATTTGTTTAGCATTATTTTAATCCTGCCAAACCTGCAACAAATGAATTAGAAAGCAATGGTTTGGGGCTCTGAAGGTAGACTTCCAACTCAAAAGGAGCTCCGCAGTAAAAAGTGACACATTTATTTGCAGCTGCTATCTTGAATGTTAAAGATGGAAAACAGTTGAGAAGGGTTGCAAGAGATGGGAAAAGTTGGTGAGAGAAAGCCCCGTCAGGATTCGTCTACGGTATTTGATGCGAAGACACTAGAAGAAGAAGAAGAATCTTGAATGGTGGGGGAAAACGAGCTGTACAGAGAAACAAATCGCAAATAGTTGTCATTCCTACAGCAGCATTTATTAGATTTTGCCTTAGAAAGCAAAATGATTGAATCTTTTTTGGAGAAACAGTAAATTTTTTAAGGGCACAGGGCTGCTTCTGTCTCCATTTAGGGTAAGGAAAAAAAATATTAAGAGCGTTATGATTTCAACGCTTGATCTGACCGATATTAGTTTGATTCAGATCAATAGAATATAAGTTGCTGGGATGTAATCGTCTAAATTTTTCAATTTAGAAAGTATGGAAAATCTATGCTTTTTCAATTTTTTAACTTCAACTTGCTATTTTTGCTACAGTAATTTGTTAGGCTTATTTTTTTTAATCCACAGATTTCTCCGTAAAAACCAAGAACAAATTTGTTGTTCTATGATACATAATTGGAAATATCATAATTGCGTCTTACAATTTTGGGACTCTGGATATACCGTTAGGTAAATCTTTTTACCCAAAATACTTCACCTTATCCAACGGCTAGGCACCGAGTACCCCTGGGACCAAAATAAAAGGGCCGGTTGAGCCAAAACAATAATAAGTTAATGATAAATGGAATTTTAGTGTGGAATTTGGCGAACCTTCCGAAATATATGTGTTATAGATACAGGAGCCTTATCATGTCATGTGTCGTAAGCATTTTCTAAGCCAAGTTTTGTGAGAAACTTTTCCCATGGTCAATCTAACGATAAAAGTGTCTTTTTAAACAAAGCTCAGAAAAAGTTTACGACTCATGACATAAGGTAAAACTTCTCTATCTATACCTTCCAGTGAGTGTCAAGTAAAGATAATTCCGTGCAGTTCGCATTCTCTTTTTCTTCACTGATATTAGCGATTGTGAATTCATGATGGAAGAATTGTATTTTGTCAAACTGGTTGTAAAGAAGACATTTTTTGTAGCTTTGATATTTTTAGGCAGCAGATAAAATTCAGCGTAGTCCAATCCATTGCGTAAAAATAAGCTGGTAAAATCACTGTTAAAAATAAATTTTATATTTCTAGAGAATAAGAATGAGAAGCTTAGTAGGAATTAATCCAAAGCTCACAGAAATTACTTTAAAAGGGTAAAGCTGGGTAAAAATGTGCCAAATTAAGAAGGAAATGAATCTTTTAAACATATGGGTATTTTGCTCTAACGAATGCACATCATATAACTATTTATCACTTTTGACAATATCAAAGAAATTGGAAAACAAGCAGGCAACCAGTTCTGTACTGTGTTTCAGTTTTTTCAAGGTTTTGCCACCAATCAAAATGGCTGCCAAATTGCAAATTTGCCTCACTTCAATGGTGTCTGTAGGGGATCCATCCATCGGCCTCCAAATCATTGTTAGAAAGTCCTTGTTTTCGAAAATGAGCCTGCCAATACAGTTGCAATGCTTCAGATGTACCAGTGATTGACTATGAATATTTGTCCACGTACAGACAGTTTCATATTGGTTAAAAGGACTGGGTCATTTGTCTACAGCAGCAAAGGAATGAGCATGTGTTTCCCACTATAGAAGAGAGTTCCCGGAAGATTGTAGATAATACAACCCAATCATTTGCATAGTCTTTAGGATTTTGAATGGCGAATCTAAATACATTTATCTGGATCTCTATTGCTTGTAAATAAGTACAATATGATTACAACCAGCATTTTAATCGTAATTTATGAATCCAAACCACTTCCTGGAGAGCTGTTTTATATATTAATACGGGGATTATGTTGTCACTTATAACAAAAACCATAATTTCAAGTTCAATTTTAAGAGTTCCCATCAAAAATGATTTTGACATAATTCAGGATGTACTCACAAGAATGCACCTGAAATCCTAAACAAGATATTAAGCCAGGGAAAACGTATCACAAAGACATGTTTGGGTAACTGGAGCTAGAAAGGAAAAGACAGAATTCTGGTTTACAATGTCTTTTCAAGCTAAATAGCCGTTGCAAAATGCATTTTTTTCGTGCAACGTTCACACACACACACCCACAGATATATATATATATATATATATATATATATATATATATATAACATTTGAATATGTTCTTTATGCTGTAAAATGCAGTTAGTATCAAAACATGTGCAAGCGTTTGCAATAATACACTGGATTGTATTACGGTATACTGGAAATCCTTAAGGTATAACTAAGGAGGAAGCTCCATTTCTTTCGGACTTTGAATATTTGTCCAATCTATTTGTGCAGAAAAAGAAACAGTGACTATGTGCTTAATGCAGTCGCGATGTCACCAAAAGGTTCCAGGTGGGATCTCGAAAGCGGGGAGAGGTTTTCACTTTTACAAAAATCCGTTGGTTGACATTAGAAAAGGTATCCAGCCATTAAATTTGTCATGGCTGTAATAATTTACCATAGAAGGGCTTTATCCGAGCCCACAAAAGAGAAAAGGTTGATAGAAAAAGAGAAAAAAAAGAAAATATTTTGTTGCTCAACATTGTTACAGAGGAAGTTTAAAAGATTTCTATTCAAATCAAGATGGTCGATAATACAAGCTTACTAGTAATTTCCAACTGGAACATTGTAGCCACAATTTCACTGCTTCAACCTGAAATAAATTGATGCAGAGTAATATATACCAGTTCCTTTCATGAACATCGAAAAATTTTCCGTCTCCCATCCTCTTCAAGAACCAATTTCATGATATTAATCAAATGAATCTTTTATTTCAACTGATTCAGTCCTTTTGTGATGGTTTATAGACTTGCACAAATTAGTGTTACCATCACCAGCTCTTAATTTAAGCATTTGCAAAAAGGAATAAAAGTGCGGCTATCCATGTCAGAGAAGAGATAATATTCTAAGGAAAATTTCCAACTCCACAAATGAAGATCAGAGAATGTCGAGCAGGAGTGAAACCATGATTTTAAAAATAAACATGGTACAAAAGATTTATGCAATTTTATCAAATATTGTACAAACGAATTTCAAATAAAATTATTAATATATTGAATATATAAATTATCAGCTAAAAAAACTGCTTCTATCTACTGCAGGTATGCGTCTCTAACTGAATATTTTTCATGTTTTAATAATTTTCTTCAGCTCAATGCATCATAAAATTCTATAAACACATATATGATAATATATAAAGACCATGTTTGAGAACTTGAAACAGAAAACAGATATATTATTTCCAACGTCTATAAACCTATCTTTGAATTACTTTCTTCCTTTGAATTTTCACCTTTACTTATTTATAGTTATATTAATATTTATTTCTGTAGTAGTTTAACAGTGCTTTAACTATGGAGCACAGGGTGAGAAAATTTTAGGAAAATGGCACGTTTTACTTAAAACGAAGCATTTTAGTTGAAGTCTAGTTAAAACTTTTACAAATTAAAAGTAAAATACAAAACAAAAAAAACCAACATAA